>JBAMBO010002269.1:0-211555 GCA_037044535.1 Lordiphosa magnipectinata | reverse complement strand
AGTGTCTTTTCATATAATCAAACAGTCTCACCTAGCGAAACTATCATAGGTAGAATTGTTTACTGGATCCTAGTTACCCAAGAAAAGTTACTTTCACCTCTAATTAAAAAAACTTTGTGCAGCGCAGCGTAAATAGGGGTTAACAAAGTAAGTAAATAGATTAGTTCTATTCGTCGCTTTCAATCAACTAGTCGTTTATATGTAACGAATGTTGCAAATTTAAATATTCAATTTGATACTTTGGTGGTAATCCATTTTATAAACAAAAACTTTGCAAGTCAATAAATTTTTTGTCAAAAAGTTTTATGCGATAATAATTTCATTATCATTTTCTGAGAACTATCGAATTGTTCGAATTGTTATTGTTGATTGAACCTGTATTTTTTTGAAATCGTGCGATACGAAGCGAATTTATATTCAATTTAATTTTACTAAGAAGTTATGAATTCGCAACTGACCTACAGTTTTGAAAATCCGTATGCCTCATTTCGATGCAGGCATAGCACGATGGGATGGTTCGCGAGCAGCGAATAATGGTGGAACATTAACGAGGCGCCCAAATGGTACGATTTAGCACAAAACCTACCATATTTTTGTTGATTATACCTTTATTATGCCTTCGACACGCCGATGAGGTCAAGGTTCTTTGACGGTTCTAACTTTGGTATACCAGCAAAGTATGTTCGACTTTGCATGAAGATGTTGAGAAGCACTCAAAGCTCTGTCAAAATAGGAAAGAACCTTCCCGAACCATTTGATACCAAAAGGTGCAAAAGAGGTGACTGGTGCATTGCGTACAACCCCAACAGATGCACTTAACACAATGTTACATCTTATGCCTTTAGATCTTCTGTGAAGAGAAATAGAAACCGCTATCACGCTGATAGAAAGCGGTACCTGGAAATATAGTAACTCTGGCCACTCCTCTATAATTCTGCATCAAGTGGCGGTACCGCCAATGCTTGACTACTGCATCCCAACCATAACGATTACCACAAGCTTAAAGTCACCATACCGAGTCGGCTGGACTGAAACTCAATGCCTCACTGAAAACCGAATGCCATCAATTTCTACACTGGTGACTCCAAACTGGTTGGACAGGTAGGAGAAGGAGTCTTCAGTCCAAAGCTCGGGATCAAAACATCATTTCGACTTCCTGATCATTGTAGTGTTTACCAAGCACGGTTGTAGCCATGCAGGAGGCTACCAACTTTTCTGAGATAGTCAAGCTCCTGACGACAGGAAGTATAAGACATTGCAAAGGTAAAGCTCTGTTAATACCTGGGTATGGTCCTGGAACGCCAGCAGAGTTGAAAACCCAAGGTTGTATGCATCCAAGATGAAGCTGAGCAGTAAATGGGGCCTCCTTCTACTTTCAATAATGCATGTGATCTACATCTCAGTGGTGGTCCAAGTCCGTTTTAACCGAGTATTTATGCGGTGGCCAGCAAAGGAAAAGATGACTTACTTCAATATTAAGGAGTTGGTCTTGGGGATGTGATGTCACTATAACGATAGCATAAGAAATCATGGTCAATGTTTAGTATAGGTACATACACCAAAGAAATGTTTTAAAAATGTCATCGATGGACCGCGAATTATTAAGAATTTACGTGCAGAAATAAATTGGTAGAAAACCGCGGTTTCTTTTCAAATGCATTTTGAAGTTTGCATTTCTCCCCACACAAAAAATGTATTGTCTAATTCTAATTTTATTTTATCGATTTAAAATAAATTTCATGCAAATTTAATATGTTTGATATTTACCCTCTTTTTTAGTTGAGCTGACAACCCTAAAGTGTGCGTGGAAAACTTTTACTGCATTTAGTGGGTAGAGGGCCTGAGATGAGCCCGTCAAATGGATCAATGACTATTTTGGACAAAATATTGGCTATCAATTTTCAGTGATTTTCAGTTGGGAACGAGAATCTTTAGTCAAAACTATAATCGTCACGGGAAAACAAGTTGGTTAGAGCGAGATGGACATTGTGTGACATGCGAAAATGACAGCCAATGACAATTGTTTCGACTGTGACGGAATTACATACATACATACATATGTATGCATGTATGCAGCCCATGGCTTTCTCGCTAAGGTTAGGTTAGGTTGAGGCTGAGGCCACATGGGCCTTTTTCTCTAAGCAGTTCATTGCTACTCACCACTTTCGCTGCATCGATTTGGATAGTTGGTAACGACTGTACCCAATGCCCAGCTGGCAAAGCACTAGCGCCTGGCCAGAAGCCGAAGCGACGTATGGTTCCACAGTCTTTAGTTTAACGTTGATTTTATTCGTCATTTATGGGAGAGCCCAGGGTTCGTCTTCATCCGGTTAGGACCAAATTCCCAGCATGCATTGCTTTAAATGCTGATAGTCCAAATCCAGATCGGGATCCTCGTGTAATGCAGGGGTCAACTGTATTAACATAGCTTGCGGCAGAGTCTGATGCAAAAAGTGGTTTAAATGCACAATGGCCGTCAGACCTTGGACAAACGCACCGGACGCGTTAGCCGGCACAGGATTTAAATTTATAACCATGATGCTTCACTTTACCTAATCTAAATCGAACTGAGCTCGTCTGGCTGCAGAGAAGAAATGAAAGACAAAATGGAATGACAAGATGAACTTTGAGCTGAGGATGGGGTTCGTTTATCGATTTACGATTTATCGATTAATCAACATTTACACTTAAGTGAGTTTCTATCGATATCGTTATCGACACAATAACTCAGAGTTGCTTATAGCCTTTTTCCACTGGCTTCATTTCTTATCATTTTCATTTCTAAAAATGATGCTGTTTCCATTGACAAATCTTCATCATTTTGATATTCGCAATGCTACGTTGACAAAAAACGCTGAATGGTTTGATTTAAACAACAGGCGCCACTTTCAAACTCACGGGTAGTTTTTGCAATATTTACCCAAAAAAAGACATACCCGGCAGGAGAGCAATTACCCTGGGCGCACGCATTGTTAACGCCCTGAATTATCAGCAGAAAGCTAAATAGACAACTTTTTTTGACTATTTTATATTTTAAACAAAATTGCGCCTACTTTTTAAATTCAAATCAACATTTTATTGGTGATGACACTTTCTGTTTCCAGAGAGTAACGAGTAATGCCAGAGAGTAGCGAGTACCTTTTTGAAATATACCAAATTCCTTCGTGGGGAACTCCATCATTTTTGAGAATTTAAAGAAATGAAGGGCAAAATGAAACAACAATTTGTATGCAAGAAATAATATAATTTTCTTCATTTCTTGTCATTTCAAGAAAGGAAGCTTCATTTCTTTGGTGGAAATAGGCTATAAATTAAATTAAATGTGGTCAAAGTTAATTCTAGATATATAGCATAGCACTTTACCTTTTTTGAGCCCATATTCACAAATGATTGCGGTTGAAAATGATAATATTCTTTATTGCTTCCAGGTCAATGCACATTGGTCGGAATATCAAAAAATTTGGCATGTCCGATTTTTCATGTTATTATAATAGAAGTGCACTCATGACGTGAATTCGAACATGTCACGGTGTGTCATGACGTGATCGTGAACAAACACAGAGTTTCATGAGTGAGCATCAGTGATCCGTGCATTTTTCGTGAGTGAACTAAAGTCAAACATCGTGATTGCAGTATTCACGTAATTTTTAAAAATTATTTCCTTTAGAAAATGTATCAGGATTTTAGGATCTCTTGTAAATTTGATCGTATTTTCAATATTTAAGAAGGCATTCCATGAAAGTGCTAAGCATTGCAGCGCAAACAAAAGCGCGAAATTTGCAATATTATTTCAAGAGAATTTATTAAAGCGCTTGATTATTAGATGACAATGCAGGAGTTGGTAAATAGAAAGTGTATATCCAATGGTGCAAAAATTTCAAATGACCTAAAATAATTATGAAGATTGGATGGCAATTGAAGACGAGAATAAAATAGGGATGTTTGTTAACCAAACTCAGCGAAATTTGCCAAATTTTCATTTGAATATTTAAGAAAGCGCAGGCGACAAAAGGCGTAGATTGAACACTCCAAAATATTTCGAAATTTTCAAATTTTTCATGACGTAAGATTATGATGAAGATTTAATGGACGTGACATGAAGCCGGGTAAAAAGAAAGTGTAGATCAAAATTACTAAAAAATCGTGAAATTAAAAGAATAAGTTTTAAAGAGTTTAAATTATCACGAAAATTGAATAGATGACAATTGCCAAGTAAGCTACACTTCTTCGTTTGATGTTAAAAATTCTAAACGGGATGTAGTCCCCTCCGACTACCTAGATGAAAATGTCGCTTGACATTGGATGAAACTTCTCTGAACTATTTTCCACACCACCAGTTTGAGGTATAGTTCAAGGCGCGTTTTTTTTTTGATGTGGTTTCCCCAATAGGCCTAGTCCACATTTGCTCAACAATGTGAGATGGTCACTGCAAAACGAATGTTAATGCCAATTGAAGAATAAAAATAATTTTATCATACGGTGTGTAACTAATAACGACTCCGACACGATGGGGGAATTTTATTTGCCCAATCGGCCAGCTATGCCCCGACTCACAGCCAATTGTAGTCAGAGACGTTATTAGATTTAACACCTATGATTAAGTAGGATAGGAAAAATATAGAAAAAGCAAATAAATATTAGTCTACTTTAAGACTTTGGGACTATGTCATATCGAAAAATATGTGAAAACAAAAGCAGTTTTTTATGCAAAAAAAATCATAAAATTCAAATTGTAAACCAACTCAAGTTAAAGGGTTTGACTAAGAAACAGATACGACGACTCGCTCGCAAAAGCTTGGCATGAATTAACAGCAGATCGAAGGTTAATGAATTAAAAAAAGAAAAAAGGATGTATGACGGGATGCTCAACGAGGAGACCGAATTTGTCATTACCGACCAATCGAATCTTTTTATAATGAAAACCTGTGCGATCCCAAGTAGAATTTGTGTGCAATTTGTGCCTGGTTTATCTCCCATTGCGGCTCAATTTATGGCTCATGCATTAAGCGTAATAAACGACAGCACCAATTCCATTGCTCCAAATGCTGGATTGGCCTTAAGGATGCCGCTGGCATGATCGCGCACATCCTGTCTGAGCATCCGAGTCAGCGGTTGCAGCCAGTGCAAATATGTCAGCGCAACGGTATATAAATAATAAAGAAAATCATAGAGAAATAATCATACTGTCCCAGAAGAGATCAAAAATTAAATCGAACCGGGAGCATTCTTTACAAATTGCAGTCCAAATCAATCATTTTGGACATTTCCTGTGTAGCAGTACAAGAGAAGGTCAGAGCTCCTCAAAATTTAAATAATATATACAGTCCATTTAAAAAGGTCATTTAGATCATCTAAAACAATACAGGAGCACCGTGACTCCTCGACGCAATGGATTTCAAGTAGGAAAATAAAAGAAACGGTCTGAGTAGCGCCGTTTCTTTAGGGTTTTGGTACCCACCGCTGATCCCTTTTTAAGGGCTTAAACAAGTTTTCGTAATTCGAATCGTTTCACAATGAAAACCTGTGCGATCCCAAGTAGAATTTGTGTGCAATTTGTGCCTGGTTTATCTGCCCACAGCGGCTCAATTTATGGCTCATGCATTAACCGTAGTAAACGACAGCACCAATTCCATAGCTCCAAATGATGGATTGGCCTTAAGGATCCCGCTGGCATGATCACGCACATCCTGTCTGAGCATCCGAGTCAGCGGTTGCAGCCAGTGCAAATATATCAGCGCAACGGTATATAAATAATAAAGAAAATCATAGAGAAATAATCATACTGTCCCAGAAGAGATCAAAAATTAAATCGAACCGGGAGCATTCTTTACAAATTGCAGTCCAAATCAATCATTTTGGACATTTCCTGCGTAGCAGTACAAGAGAAGCTCAGAGCTCCTCAAAATTAAAATAAAATATACAGTCCATCATTTAAAAAGGTCGTTTAGATCATCTAAAACAATATAGGAGCACCGTGACTCCTCGACGCAATGGATTTTAAGTAGAAAAATAAAAGAAACGGATAGTCTTAGTAGCGCCGTTTCTTTAAGTTTTGGTGCCCACCGCTGATCCCTTTTTCAGGGCTTAAACAAGTTTTCGTAATTCGAATCTGTTTACAATGAAAACCTGAGCGATCCCAAGTTGAATTTGTGTGCAATTTGTGCCTGGTTTATCTGCCCACTGCGGCTCAATTTATGGATCATGCATTAACCGTAATAAACGACAGCACCAATTCCATTGCAGAAGGATCCCGCTGGCATGATCACGCACATCCTGTCTGAGCATCCAAGTGAGCGGTTGCAGCCAGTGCAAATATATCAGCGCAACGGTATATAAATAATAAAGAAAATAATAGAGAAATAATCATACTGTCCCAGAAGAGATCAAAAATTAAATCGAACCGGGAGCATTCTTTACAAATTGCAGTCCAAATCAATCATTTTGGACATTTCCTGCGTAGCAGTACAAGAGAAGCTCAGAGCTCCTCAAAATTAAAATAAAATATACAGACCATTTAAAAAGGTCGTTTAGATCATCTAAAACAATATAGGAGCACCGTGACTCCTCAGCGCAATGGATTTCAAGTTGAAATATAACAGAAACGGATAGTCTTAGTAGCGCCGTTTCTTTAGGTTTTGGTACCCACCGCTGATCCCTTTTTAAGGGCTTAAACAAGTTTTCGTAATCCGAATCTGTTTACAATGAAAACCTGTGCGATCCCAAGTAGAATTTGTGTGCAATTTGTGCCTGGTTTATCTGCCCACTGCGGCTCAATTTATGGCTCATGCATTAACCGTAATAAACGACAGCACCAATTCCATTGCTTCAAATGCTGGATTGGCCTTAAGATCCCGCTGGCATGATCACGCACATCCTGTCTGAGCATCCAAGTGAGCGGTTGCAGCCAGTGCAAATATATCAGCGCAACGGTATATAAATAAGAAAGAAAATCATAGAGAAATAATCATACTGTCCCACAAGAGATCAAAAATTAAATCGAACCGAGAGAGCCCCCTTTGCAAATTGAAATACAATTACAACAAAAGAAATTAAAATAATGGTCCCCTGCCCACACGGATAATGAATGCGTTGAGAAATAAAATAAATATAAATTCCAAACCAATCATTTTGGTCATATCTTATTATAGAACAGAAACAAGTAATAGATTAAATGAAAACAATTTCGCCTTCTCACATTAGCTCGCTGTCAAAGGGCTCTTTGTTCAGCTACCCGGAGGATACCTAGCCCCCACTTCAAATGACGAAGTGGCTGGACTGGAGGTTGTGAGCTGCTTGGCCTGAACGAAATGAGGAATCGCTCTGGCCATTCCCAGGTGAATGGCGATCAGATAACTTTCCGCACACTTACAAAATAAGTGTGCACCTCAACGTAAACAGGCCCATCCCCCATTTAGACGACAGACGGAAAAGTGGCCTAATAATTGAACTTGGCATTTAAAAAGTTATGCGAGTGCTCAACACCAAAGGTACACAGGATATATTAAGTTTGTGCAAAAGTATGTAACAGGGAGAAGGAATTATTTCCGACCCCTTAAAGTATTTCGACCCCTGTGAGCGAAAATATCGTATGTGCCAAAAACCAAATTTTACAGGAGAGCGTTGTTTCTACTTTTCGATGCGGTGGCTGGCAACATCGCTACCAAATTTTAACAAAATGCAACAATTATGAACTTATTTAACTAATCTTATAACCATTTTTGTGAAAAACCAGGGACCGTTAATAATGATTATTTGTAAATTTTGCATCCAAAAGAACTCATCCACTTGGAGTGCCCGTATGAAAAAAGGAGTATACAAAACCATGATTATATTTCGATAATCTATTCATTTCTCCAATGAGTTTTTTTTTTTGATTTTTACTTTATTGCTCAATGGTCAATGATTATTTTTTGTATTTTCAGGAAATAATCATTATGACTTGAGTAAAATAAATGAAAGTCAAAATAAATAAAATAAAACTCTGACGATAATAATTATATATATAGTGAGGAACAAAATAAAAATCAAAACAATCATTACAGATAGATTTCATAATCGTTACGGTCCCTGGGAAAAAAATCATAATTTTTCCCACATACGATATTTTTGAGAAAAAACAGTACAGAAAGACACATTTTCCTAAAAAAAAAAAATTGAAATAAAACCACGTAACTATAAATATTTTTGTCATGTATTATTTTAAGGAAAGGTCGAAAATAGTCCGTTATAAGACGACCCGTGGAAAAAGTAGCAACAGAAGACTTTAGTGTTTTTTCAAATAATCAAACAGTCTCACCTAGCGAAACTATCATAGGTAGAATTGTTTACTGGATCCTAGTTACCCAAGAAAAGTTACTTTCACCTTTAAATAAAAAACTTTGTGCAGCGCAGCGTAAATAGGGGTTACCAATGTAAGTAAATAGATTAGTTCTATTCGTCTTTGTTTGATATGTGGTATTCCATTTTATAAACAAAAACTTTGCAAGTCAATAAATTTTTGGTCAAAAAGTCTTATGCGATAATAATTTGCGAAATTAAAAAATTGCGAATTAATATTCAATTTAATTTTACTAAGAAGTTATGAATTCGCAATTGACATACAGTTTTGAAAATCCGTATGCCTCAATTCGATGCAGGCATAGCACGATGGGATGGTTCGCGAGCAGCGAATAATGGTGGAACATTAACGAGGCGCCCAAATGGTACGATTTAGCAAAAACTCCTACCATATTTTTGTTGATTATAAAGCCGCCTTCGACACGCCGATGAGGTCAAGGTTCTTTGACGCCCTGTCTAAATTTGGTATACCAGCAAAGTATGTTCGACTTTGCATGATGAGGTTTTAAAGAATTCAAAGCTCTGTCAAAATAGGAAAGAGCCTTCCCGCACCGTTTGATACCAAAAGGTGCAAAAGAAGTGACTGGTGCATTGCGTACAACCCCAACAGATGCACTTAACACAATCTTACATCTTATGCCTTTAGATCTTCTGTGAAGAGAAATAGCCAGTAACACCGCTATCACGCTGAGAGAAAGCGGTACCTGCAAATATTGTAACTCTGGCCACATCTCTATAATTCTGCATCAAGTGGCGGTACCGCCAATGCTGCATCCTGATCATTGTAGTGTTTACCTGCTGGAAATCCTCGCAATCAAAGAAAGTAAAGTATTCATTTTCGCAGATAGTCAAGCTGCATTAAAATACCCTGACGACAGGAAGTATAAGACATTGCAAAGGTAAAGCTCTGTTCATACCTGGATATGGTCCTGGACAGCAAGCAGAGTTGAAAACCCAAGGGTGTATGCATCCAAGATGAAGCTGAGCAGTAAATGGGCCCTCCTTCCACTTTTACTAATGCATGTGATCTACATCTCAGTGGTGGTCCAAGTGCGTTTTAACCGAGTATTTATGCGGTGGCCAGCAAAGGAAAAGATGACTTACTTCAATATTAAGGAGTTGGTCTTGGGGATGTGATGTCACTATAACGATAGCATAAGAAATCATGGTCAATGTTTAGTATAGGTACATACACCAAAGAAATGTTTTAAAAATGTCATCGATGGACCGCGAATTATTAAGAATTTACGTGCAGAAATTAATTGGTAGAAAGCCGCGGTTTCTTTTCAAATGCATTTTGAAGTTTGCATTTTTGCCCACACAAAATATGTATTGTCTAATTCTAATTTTATTTTATCGATTTAAAATAAGTTTCATGCAAATTTTATATGTTTGATATTTACCCTCTTTTTTGTTTGAGCTGACAACCCTAAAGTGTGCGTGGAAAACTTTTACTGCATTTAGCAGAGCGCCTGGGATGACCCCGTGGCATGGAGCAATGACTATTATGGACAAAATATTGGCTATGTCCCACAATTTTCAGTGATTTTCAGTTGGGAACGAGAAAACTTAATCAAAACTATAATCGTCACGGGAAAACACGTTGGTTAGAGCGAGATGGACATTGTGACATGCGAAGTTTGACAGCCAATGACAATTGTTTCGACTGTGACGGAATTACATACATACTTATGTATGTATGCAGCCCATGGCTTTCTCGCTAAGGTTAGGTTAGGTTAGGTTGAGGCCACATGGGCCTTTTTCTCTAAGCAGTTCATTGCTACTTACCACTTTCGCTGCATCGATTTGGATAGTTGGTAGCGACTGTACCCAATGCCCAGCTGGCAAAGCACTAGTGCCTGGCCAGAAGCCGAAGGGACGTATGGCTCCACAGTCTTTAGTTTAACGTTGATTTTATTCGTTATTTATGGGAGAGCCCAGGGTTCGTCTTCATCCGGTTAGGACCAAATTTCCAGCATGCATTGCTTTAAGTGCTGATAATCCATATCCAGATCGGGATCCTCGTTTAATGCAGGGGTCAACTGTATTAACATAGCTTGCGGCAGAGTCTGATGCAAAAAGTGGTTTAAATGCACAATGGCCGTCAGACCTTGGACAAACGCACCGGACGCGTTAGCCGGCACAGGATTTAAATTTATAACCATGATGCTTCACTTTACCTAATCTAAATCGAACTGAGCTCGTCTGGCTGCAGAGAAGAAATGAAAGACAAAATGGAATGAAAAGACGAACTTTGAGCTGAGAATCGGGTTCGCTTATCGATTTATCGATTAACGATTTATCGATTAATCAACATTTACACTTAAGTGAGTTTGCTATCGATATCGTTATCGACACAATAACTCAGAATTGTTCATAGCCTATTTCCACTGGCTTCATTTCTTATCATTTTCATATCTAAAAATGATGCTGTTTCCATTGACAAATCTTCATCATTTTGATATTCGCAATGCCACGTTGACAAAAAACGCTGAATGGTTTGATTTAAACAACAGGCGCCACTTTCAAACTCACGGGGAGTTTTTGCAATATTTACCCAAAACAGACATACCCGGCAGGAAAGCAATTACCCTGGGCGAACGCTTTGTTAACAGGGCGAATTATCAGAGGAAAGCTAAATAGACAACTTTTTTTTGACTATTTTATATTTTAAACAAAATTGCGCCTACTTTTTAAATTCAAATCATCATTTTATTGGTGATGACACTTTCTGTTTCCAGAGAGTAACGAGTAGAGCCAGAGAGTAGCGAGTACTTTTTTCTAAAATACCAAATTACTTCGTGGGGAACTCCATCATTTTTGAGAATTTAAAGAAATGAAGGGCAAAATGAAACAACAATTTGTATGGAAGAAATAAAATAATTTTCTTCATTTCTTGTCATTTCAAGAAAGGAAGCTTCATTTCTTTGGTGGAAATAGGCTATAAATTAAATTAAATGTGGTCAAAGTTAATTCTAGATATTACCTTACCACTTTACCTTTTTTGAGCCCGTAATCACAAATGATAGCTGTTGAAAATGATAATATTCTTTATTGCTTCCAGGTCAATGCACATTGGTCGAAATGTCAAAAAATTGGGCATGTCCGATTTTTATTGTTATTATAATAGAGGTGCACTCGTGACGTGAAATCGAACATGTCACGATGTGTCATGATGTGATCGTGAACAAACACAGAGTTTCGTGAGTGAGCATCAGTGATCCGTGCATTTTTCGTGAGTGAACTAAAGTCAACCTTCGTGACTGCAGTATTCACGTAATTTGTATACCCTTGCAGAGGGTATATTAAAATTGTCCAGATGCAAAGTATATATATTCTTGATCAGCATGACGAGCTGAGTTGATATGGCTATGTCCGTCTGTACGTCTGATTCTATGCTATCTCCTTCGTCAGTTTTAAAGCTATCTTAACCAAAGTTTGCACAAAGCTTTTTGGCACACAGACGCTGCACATTTATCGGAACCGGCCGGATTGGATGACTATTGCATATACATAGCTGCCATAGCAACAATCGGTCGAAAAAGTTGTTGTAATTAGGAAAACTTTTTTGTCTTCAACGCGAACATCCCCAAACCTCGTATTTATAAGTTTTCTATGCTTTCCACCAAGTTATATTAAAATCGGTCAACTATATAGTATAGCTGTCATACAAAACATAGTACTGAAAAAAAGTCTTAGTAGGAAAAACCTTTTTTGTTTTTAATGCTATCGCTCCCAAACTTCTTACTGATCATTATTATATGCTACCACACAAATCAGCAAAGTTTGATCCAAATCGGATGACTATAGCATATAGCGAGGAACGATCTGTCGAAGAAGTTGTTCTAGTGAGAAAAACTTTTTGGTTTTTAATGGAAGCGTCTTTTTACTTTCCAGTTATGAATATTATCGGTTTCCACACAACTTTGGGGAGTTTGGTCAAAATCTATAATATATCTATATAAAATCTAGCTGCCATATAAAAATCCATTTGTTGCTGAGTTTGGGGAATAATTCAGCTAAGAATGTTCGACGCAAATCAATTAAAACATTAATTTATAAAAATAATACAAGCTACAAGCGTATATAAACTTCGGTCAAGCCAAAGTTAGCTTTCCTCTATTTTTTTTATTCGAAAATGTGACTGTGTCTCTCTCTAACACACAGTGATGCATGACTTCGGCAAGCATTCGGTGTGAATTGGCGAGTATGTTCGTGCCCCAGGGGCTATCGCTGGGGAACTCGGCTTTAAAAAGAAAGCACAGCGATATTTGGAACCATGTCACCGAATTGGATAAAAACATGTGAGAAAGTCGGTCAAGCCCGACTATAATATACTCTGTACCTGTTAACGCTCGCATTTGCTCTATATACGAAACTGTGGAAGATATAAACACAGAACAACACACAGACAGACGAAACAGCTCACAGAGCAGGGCAGACAAAACAATTCACAGAGCAAGAGATGCAGAACAACTCTCTGAGCAAAAGAGACTGAACAGCTCTTAGAACAACTTAAGAACAATTCAGAACAAGACAGACTGAACAAGATAGACTGAATAAGACTCACTGAACAAAAATGATCAATTGAAAAAGAACATATTGACCTGTTTAGTTTAAAGAACAACTAAATTTTGTTCACTCACTCATGAACAACCCAACACTACTCGGCTGTGGTTGCTAATCAAGAATATATTTACTTTATAGGGTCGGAAATGATTCCTTCTACCTGTTACATACTTTTACACAAACTTAATATACTCTGTGTACCCTTGGTACAGAGTATAAAAAGGCGAATTGTAAATATTACCTTAAGTTGCAAAAGCAAGCACCCGGCAGCAGTGGAACCAGTCGAGCAATTTGGACTTATAAACCAACAAAGGATTACAAGCTTTGTGTATAAGCCAGCACCTGCATGTCGGAGCCAGCAAATGAACCGACAATTGGCTCGAATGTTCGATAAAGAGCACCACGACTTAAGGATAGTGGACAGTCGAACTGAACAACAACAACTGAACAAGAATGAACAAGAGAACAAGCGAGCAATTTGAGTGAGTTCTCACTTAGAAATGAAACATAGTGAAATGAACAACCTTCACCAAACGCAGTTTTTAAAATGCCTGGATTTGTCAGAAAATAGTTAATAGCCCGTAAGCCATATACCACAACCGTAATATAACAGTAACCCGAAAAAAGCGATTGGCCAAAACAGTAACCGTAACCCCAACCTTTATTCGTTTTGGTTTTAATCTCTGGAGGGACACACAAAAAAATAGTTTACAAACATTAGACAATGGACAAGTCGAAACACAAGTGCGCAAATTTATTAACCTGCTTACGAGTTTGCTCTTTCTAAAGTTAGAAAAGGCTTAATGAAACTGTGAAACTTAGAATTTAAATTGTGGTTTAATCCATAACAGGTTTGCTTGGCGTTTCCTTGCAGCTCGGTGGTTCACGATTTAACTTGATCCAGTCGTAGTCATTGTCGTACTTATAGCCATTCCCCAGGAATTCCTTGCTGAATTTAGATTAGCTCGAAGTACATCAAAAGTTACCATCTACACACCGAAACAGGCCACGCAGGTAGTTATAGTCTGGTTCCTCCTTGAACTTGAGACTGCGGCAGTATTGCATCCACAGCAAAAACGCCTCCGGTATCCAAGCTGACTTGCTGCTTTTTGGCCAGCACCAGTCTCGCCAGCTCGTAATTCGTCTCGGCGCTCAGTTTCTGCCAGGGCAAACTGCCCTTGGCCAGGTGAATCAAAACATATCCAACAGATTCCAAGTCGTCGCGCCGCGAAGGCGGACAGTATTGCATGGATTTGATGGAGGCATATACTAACGTGCCCTCAAATGTCTTCACTTTCTCCCACTTCACATGCCGGCCGAAGGTATCCTCATATCGCTTGGACATACCGAAGTCCGCTACAAACAGCCTGCTTGCCCGCTCTCCAGATAGTCCCATTAACAAATTCCCGGGTTTGATATCCCGATGAATTATGCCATGCTCGTGCATGAACTGCACACGATCGATCAGCTGATCGGCCAGCATCAACACCGTCTTCATAGTGAACTTCTGATTGCAACGATTATGCAACTCGTGGAGCGAGGGACCCAACAACTCCATGACTAGCCAATGGAACGACACCTCCTTCTTAAAGTCAAAAAACCTCGGAATTCCTATTCCTCCGCGCAGGGACACATAGACATTTTTCTCATTCTCCAGATGTGGAATGAATTTCCTGGATAGTCGCTCGACTTTTATGGAATTTTCGTCTTTGGCCTGGTAGACTTCGCCGCATCCGCCATTTGCTAAGGCCGGGGGAATTACAAAAAAACCAAAGATCCATGAAGACACTTACCAATTTTGCCCCGAAGAAGTCCATCTTGATTATTTAAAATTTATCCAAGATATAAGTAATTTGTATGTTGTAAGAAAATATATGTTACTAGTGTGAAAAAGTTAGAGAGCTCTGTGAAATATGTGAATGTTGTGTTAAGTTCCGGAATAGAGCAAAGAGACTAGACCGATGGACAACTAGATTAAGAAAAATTCGGGTGTGAGATATGAATTCAAATGAAAAAAAGTCGATACACATGCCTTCCCTGCATGTGTTAAATGTATGTAAAAAATATGTTAATTTCCAAAAACTCTAAGCGGGAACAGTCTTTATTGCCAATATTAAGTAACCAAATCATGTTTAAAGTTAATTGAATAAATATTAAGTTTTTTTGAGCACTTTCGAATTTGGCCCATCTTCACAAGTTGAGTAAAACCGTTTACGGAACTAAACTTCAATACAAAACCAAAATCTTGTCACAACTTCAAAACTTTGCAGACTTGATACTAAATCCACATTAAGACAACAAGTTAATTATACAATTTTTAGCAGGCTCTAGGTCAAGTTATTTTGTTCATAACTTTTCTAAAACAAAACACATACACACCACAAAGGATGCTGGTTCACCACTATTCAATAATCAGCAGTCTTTGCCTATAGTCAGCGGGTTAGTAGAAGCTAGCTGATGCCAGGCCAGCATTGCCAAGTCGCAGATGCTTTGTGTGTGTGTGTGTGTCCCGTATCGGTCCTTCTTATTGACCTGGAGCCTGCGAAAACTTTTACGATTGATATTCAACAGTCACAACAATTTAAACTGAATTCTTGGGAATTGCATAGAATTGCAATTTCCTTAACAACAGCTAGGCATAACAACAATCATATATAACCATATATATCAATTTTCTGGAATGTTTGCACTTAATGACTACTGCGAGCCTCCACTAGTTGTTGCAGTTGCTGGCGATGTTCCGGCCGCGTTGGCACTGCCACTCTTCATTGCCAGTGTGGCATCTAGCTCGGCTTGTATGTGCTCAAATTGATTGTACAAATGCAACAACTCCGGTTGGTTCATCTCAATGCTTATGTCCTCGCCGGCACCAGTTTTCATCTGCAGCACGGCTAGCGCTGTTTTCTCGCGTTGCTGGCAGTGCGAGGAGATCTCAACATTTAGCTTCCAGGCCACATCCTCAATTACATTCGATTCGTAGCGCTTGCTGGCCAAATTGTTCATAATGGGTGTGGTTTGACGCACCCATAAACGCAATATGGCATCGATTTTGGCCTCATCCTGCAATTGCAGCTTCTCGCGCAGTTCACGTTGCAGCAGGCTGGGCTTAATTATAAACGTGGAGATGCGTCGCAGAATGTAGGAGAAGGTTTTGATTAGAAGCAAAAAGTCTGGTCGTGGCACGCCCACTAAACGTTCCAGCTCCTCCAGTGTGTACTCCGGCTCATTGCTGCTGGTCAAACTGTCCTCATTGCTGGTGCTGCCCGCCCGTTCGGTGGTGGTGACACTGGTGCCCACTGTGCCGGAACCACCGGGGCCACTGGACGAGGAACAGGCAGTTGTAGTTCCAGCTGCATTGGGACTCATCTGGCGATGAGTGTACCAGAGCACCGTGGTAAAAGTGTCATAGGGCAAGGCGTTGATGATTTTAATGCCCTCGCGGGCGCTGATGGAGATAAAGTAATTAAAATTTGAATGATTAGGGGATGAGGATATTTACCGCTCGGTGATCTTGATCCAGTTGATGCTCATTTGCTTATTGCATGCACCTCAGCTGACAGGGCTGCCAGACTAGTGGAAAAACATTTGAAGTGGCAACGTTGCACAGTGGGGCCTTTTCCCAAAAGACGTTTCAACATTTGAACTATTTGAGTTATCTACACGTTATTTTTTCCTAATAAGCTGGTGCTTTAAAAATTTTTTGACATAAAGTTCTTCAGATTACGTTCACTAAAGAGGACGTAATTAAGTCGGTAAGCTCTTTTGTCAGTCGCTCCAGTCAAACAATTGATTTTTCAGCCCGATTTTCACCCCGAAGCCCCACTGTGCGCTGCCACCTGGCCTATTTGTTATCGATAGTGTGACAATCGATAACATTTGTGGTGTTTGTGTATGTCTTGAAACGCGGCTTGGAATGCAGTTGTATTTTTTGGTTCGGCTGCAAAACATGCAATTGGCGTTTTGTTGTTAAAAAAAAATTGCAAGTGTGCAAAAGAAAGTGCGCGTATAACACCTCTCAACTCATATATTTAACGACCTTTATACATACCCGTATGTAGATGGGCATATACCAAACATCATAAATCCATCTGTACATATGTTTGTACGCGCATAGACAAACTCAAAAGGCAGCAACAGCACTCGACTTGGACGCAAAAGTAAGATTCAAAAACATATGCATAAACAAAAACAACATGACAAATGTTTATGGGTTTCCCGCTTGTGTAAATAAACAGAGCCAGGCTCTGCCTCTGCTCTGCCACCCAAAAACAGTTTTATGTTTGTTACGCTTCTGCCGCTGCCGCCGCCAGGCCATGCTCCAGCTCCCAGCTCCCACTTGGTCCATGTATGCGGATTGCAGTTTCGCTTTTGGTCTACGTGTAATTCAACGTTCTGCTGCAGCTTTTTGTAAAAAATCGATAGCGCGTCGGTTGTTTATTTTATGCTTCGTCTGCAATTTGCAGCCCCTTTCTCCGCGCTGACAGGCATCCCCTTTATTATGCTCAGGGAGTAAGCGCGCACACACACACTTTCTCACTTATGCAGAAACATAGATACACACACACACACACACACTATCATAGCTAAAATCTGGCATTTGACAGACATCATTTTAGGGCCTATTATTGGGTAAATGGCAGAATATGCATAAATTTTTAAGCAGCATATTTATGCTGGTGCAATGCAATTGAGGTTTCTTTCGTTCCCCTTTTTGTTTTCTTTTTTTTTTTTATTTTTTATTTAAAAACAACAGTTAATCCAATTAAGAAAAATGAAAATGCCCACTAAGCCGGCTAGTCGACTTCCGAATGCCCTAACAAGTATAATCAAAGAACGGTGGGGGAGGGGACAGAGATAGAGAGAGAAAGAGGAACAGGAATATAGGATAGTCAAGGCCGACTCATTTGGGCAAAGAATGAGAGCGAGAATTACCAATTACTCAGAGCAGGTTTCCCCAGCCATAGCCCCTGGGGGCCGAACGCATTCGGTAATTAACACATATCATATGGGCATTTCCACGATGCCAAACGGGACCGTCGTACACATTTAAAGTTCAAAAAAAGTCCAAATAAAACGAATTTTTATTTTGAAAATAGGCTTCACTTATAACCAAGGCTGCAAACCGGTCCTGAACCAAACCCCAAACAACCGGTTTGGTTCGAGTTTTTTGGGAGCCTCGAACAGGACAAAATGTACAAAAAAAAAGGTTTAAACAATCATTTAAGTAGATTTCTTAAGAACTTTAATAACTTTCTTAATTTTTTGACCGGAAAACATAATTTTATTGTAAAGAATCGGTTGAAATGATAATTACAGATCAGATTTAGAAATCCAATCCATATTACGACTACGACATGGAAATAAAACATTAGTCAAGGTGGAAAAAGGAAAAGCAAATCTCATACATTTATGTACACAGAGCGAACAGCCTGTTCAGAAATAAAGTTGCCTTCAACTCAAAACAAGAACGAAATATTCTCAACTTTTATGAGGACAAATGTGTTAAATGTTCTTGTGTGTTTCTTACACTGTTTTTGACAACGTTTGTGCTCATCTTGAGGTTTAATGTTCCTTAATTTTTTTCTGTGTACCAAAAAATTGAGGCTACCTTCCAAAATTTAAAGACCTAACTCTTTTGAAAGCCTTTTTAGTGGGCCTATAAATGATAACAAAAAGCAATGTGGTCTAATCGACTTCTCCTGATCAAACGAGAGCGTAAGTTAAAGTCGGTACCCGTTACTCAGGCAAAGAAATGTTTAATAGCTTTCCAGTGTTCGACTCGGCTGTTGACGCTGATCATGAATATATATACATACTTCATATGGTCGTAAATGTTTTCTTCTGCCTGTTACATACATTTACACTTTAGTATACCCTTTTTATGCTACGAGTATTCTACAGGTATAAAAATTGGCTAAATTTTTACCAAAAGTAGAGACAAAAATCGATCAACTATGTAACAATCTATGAACCTTAAGTTCAATAAGTACAGTAACCGGCCCGCGAACCGAACCTTAAAATTTACAACGGGTTCGAACCCCCGTACCGAACCTGGATCAAAACACAGGTTTGCAGCCTTGCTTATAACTTAACTAGCCCTATTACACTGTGACCGAGACCAAAAGAGTCTGAAAGTAGTAAAAAAACCTATATTGGGTTTGGTCTGGTTAGCTGCCGTTTTCTTCTTATAGCACTTTAAAGCTTTCAGCTTCTGATTGGGTCTTACAACTGCATATTTTGTAAATGAATGGAATATCTGCTTAAGGTCTATAGCGAAACGTAGCTCTTGATATGGCCTATTAATTTATATATCATCCATACTCAAAATTACAAAAATGTGGGAAAAAATATGGGTTTTCCCTTATTTTTTTTAGTTTTTCTACAATAATTGGAAAACAGTTTCGAATTCGAGCAAGTAATTCACAGCAAAATTTTAGCTTAGAATCAAATATAATATACAAACCTTAAGAACAAACGAAGGTGTTTCGATTACTCCTTCATATAGCTATAAACCTGCAAGCAACTAAAACTTTCATACAAACTTAAGAAATAATACATTCATGGTCAGAAAGTCAAAAATTTCAATTTTGGTATTTATGTTTTAATCAGAGATTAAAACCGTAACTGTAAAACACTTTAAAACTTGTAACCGAAAAAAGTTTTTTCTTATAACCGTAACCCTATAACATTTATCAACATAACCGGTTTTCAGTACCGAATATATGAGTTAATTTATGTTTTGGCTCTACATTACGATGAACGTAAATTTATTTGATGTAAATCAACATTTACATTTATACATTGCTCCGCACTGTTGCTAATGGGCACAAAGGAAAGAGAGCGATCAAGAAAGAGAGAGTGCAGCTAACCAAAATCTTTATCATGCACATCTTTCCTTATACATATGTGATATAACATTTTCAATTTGTTCGGATGCTGGCAAGTTTAGCCGATCCGAAAATGCACGACTTTTACTCAAATTTGGCAGCAGAGCTAGCTTTGATTTTTTTCTGAAACCTAAGGTGTGTGACAAGATTAGCGAAATTGTTACAGTTCTAGCACTTGCAACAACAAGAATACAGAGCGAACTGTTAGTCTTTGGTGATTTTTATTCTAACTGGACTCAATGCAAAATTGAAATCGAAAACGATCAATTCAGCATTGGCCAAACTTTTGTCTAGGGAGAATGGTCCTTTATCTGCTGAGAAGAAAAATAACTATAATATTTTTTATAATTCGATTGAATTATCAGTGGAAAACAGTCCAAATCCAAGTTTGTCGGAAATTAGAAGTGATTTAGACGCTTTTATGATGTCACGTGCAAAAAATGACATCTTTATTAAATATTTTTCCAAAACAAAAAACATTGCTAGCACACTGCAATTAGGCAACTTTTTAATGCAGAGATGGGCATGCACACATATCGTCATACTTTTCACACGCATACAAGCACAATTTGCGTGCGCCGCATTCGTGTTCTATAAATAGCTTTCAATGCTTATAGCGTACGTGTGATTTTGTGCAGTCGGCCGCGGCAGAGGTCCTATGCACACGCTGCCTCGTGTGCATTGGAACATCTCGACGCGCCCATCTCTGCTTTAATGTAACAGATGGCACTCAGATGAGCACTCGGCCAAATAGAACCGGTTCTATTTCATCTGATCACTCAGCTGAGTAGCCTCAGACGCCTTTTTACAAGGTCAGACAGCAACTCAGCCAAAAACTCAGCTGAGTGATCAGGTCGTGTAAATGAGGCTTTAGCAAGGTGGACATATTGGAATGATGGGAACAAAATTTCAACAACATTTCCAGTTCTTTTTGAATTATCAAAAGTTGGGCTATCACTACCACCCACAGAACTAAGTGTTGAGCGTATGTTTTCAGGTATTTATAATCATCGCAAGAGTCTCTTGGACTATTATGCTATTTATATCTAAATACAATCTCAATTAAAAAGTCATTTCTGAGAACAAACATTTGTTTCAAGAAGGTACATATCGACCAAAGTACTATATATACGTTGACCAATGTATATTTATCTAATTAATTAAACTTAACATGATAATTTTGTGAATGAAGTGATTTCTTATCTTTTATTTAAAACTTATAATGTTAAACTTTAAAATAGAGGAAAATATTTTTGTATAAAAGAAATGAACATTTACTGCATAAGTGAGATTCCAAGTGGAATCTTCGTTATTCGTTTTGCTTTTAATCTCTGGTTTTATTATACTCTGTACCGAAGGTACATACATAGAGTATATTAAGTTTGTGCAAAAGTATGTAACAGGGAGAAGGAATCGTTTCCGACCCTATAAAGTATATATATTCTTGATCAGCATCAACAGCCGGTTCGATATAGCCATGTGCCATGTCTGTCCGTCCGTCCGTATGAACGAACGAGATCTCAGAGATGGTAAGAGATAGAGGTTTGACATGTATGCGCTCGCGCATATATTGTCTTCATACTTACAGGCAGATCAAGTTTATTTTCAATTTTTGCCACGCCCCCTCCAGCCCCCGCAATTTGGAAAAAACGTCATAGCTCCTACAGTTTTGGAGATAGATCGTTCGTACCTTCTAGAGATACCTTGTACACAACAATTATTTATCTGCATGCTGAAGGAATGATAAAGATCGGATAAACCGATACTCAAGTTATGAGCAAAAAACGGCCGAGTAAACACCCCCCACCCATCACCACAGGCATTCTAGTTCGAACGCGCACATCTTAGTGAGAGACGAGAGAGAGAGAGCTCGTCGAAACGTTAGAGAATGACGCGCGTATAACTCGTCGAGCAAATGCGAGCTGCGACGTTAAGGGTACAGAGCTATGTTATAGTCGAGGCTTGACGCGACTTTCTTTCGTTGTGTCTGTAATTGTGCAGTTTTCCGCCGTTAAAAAATTATACAGTTTTGATTGTAAGCTAACTACCAAAAATTTAAATATTTACGAGTTTTGGTAAAAATTATCCTTTTTGGTAGTCCTAAAACTTGGTCAAAGAGTAATTGAACGAAGTTGGTTTGTTATAAAGTTTTGAAGTTTATTTTAGTCTAAGCTACATTTTTGCTCTGTGTTGCTTGAACAAATTCGTTACAGGTTTAAAGATAAAGTTTAAAGAAAGTTTGTACAAAATGGAGCGGTAAAACTGGATTTTAATTGGCAACATTTTTGTAACTCCATCGAATTCTTTAGCGTGATCCTGAGGCAATATTTTAATGTTAGTAATTTTAGAATGTTGTGCATTGATGTCTCTTAAAAATGGTTTTGATTTCACCCAAAAATAATTTATAGTTTTTTTCAAAATTTAAATTAGAGCATTTCATCGTTATATTTATGTGGTTTTTGTTATAAGTGAGAAGCAAAAACTTACAGTAAATTGCAATCACATGGTTTCTTATGCGTTCTTATATACCCTCGAAAGATTTTAGATAGCAAAAGTAAATGCAAATGTATGTAGCTGTGGAAATGATCTTAAGAATCAATCAACAAAAAACATCAAGTCGCTGCAACTCGTGCAACAGGACAGAGGACGAATCAATTCACCATTTTGTAGGACGATTAATTTCGAGTTGGGTTTTTTCACCAGGGAATCAAACCGGAACCAGAACCGAAACCGTATACCGAAAAGAACCGATTAAAACTCCGAACCAGAACCGAAATTTTTAATTTTTTGTGTACCAGTATCTGAGTACTGAAATTTTTGGAACCGAATAGACCCAAAAGAGGCCTAAACATTGTACCGGTACAGTTTTGATTCTGAGTGCAAAAACTAGTCTGTAAAGCTGATACTTAGTTTACGTATTTGGTTAAATCGTAAGCTCCTTGAGAACGCATCTGCCAATTAATAAACCGAGAAGATCAACGCTATATAGTGCAACGAAAGTAAGGTAGAGAAGCACTACCAACTGAACAATGTTCTTTCAAGAAAATTCTTTCCTGCATGCATTCCATGCATTCTGCATGAAAAGGTAAAATAGAGACGACAATAGCAGGAAATGGACAAAATCAGGTGTTGTTGAAACACTGACACGCGACTGTAACCAGATTGATTGATCCTTTAAGGGTTAGTGGGAAAAACGATGCACGGCTTTTAATTAAGATAAGTTTTTTAATACAATTTCCTAAAATTACACACATTTTTGCCATAAACTTGTCGATGAAACAAACTGAACCGCTTTCTTTTGCGGTTTTCGGTTTGGTTTACGGGCATGAATAAGCGGTTGGGTGCTGTTTGGTTCGGTTCGGTTCAGGTTCAGTACCGGTTTGCATCCCTGCTATAATGTCATGATAACTATTGAACAGAAAAGTAATTGTGTTATCCATTTCTGTTCAAGTGAAACTTAATAAGGAACGCAGCTCCGACAGAAATTCTTGACCTAAAAGTGGAGGCTAAGTCGATTCATACATGTGTTTTTATAAAAAGAAACAGGACAATACAAAAATAGTTCAGTATTTTCGTAAAACAACTTTAAGTCATTAATCAAACGATTTTAATCGATTATTATCGATAAAAAATAGATTTTTTGCCACCCCTCGGCTAGAGTTTTGACCAAAACTTAGATTTCTGGCCCACAGTGCGCTGGTCTTATCAATGTCACAGCGTTGCCACCTAAACCCAATGCATGCCCGGTCAAGCGATAGTTTATCGATAAGTTGTTTTTGACCAACGGTCCTTGGATGTTTGAAAGTGTTCTCATTTATATGGATACCTTTTTTTTTTTTTTAACCCAATTGATCCTAAAATTCACTTGGTAAACAACAAAAAGAAAATCAATTTCGCTTTCATATTCTTTTTTGCGTTACAACCTAAGCCAACCATTTGTCTATGCCCGGAGCCGCTGTATTCTTTGGGGTTGCTTCTGCTGCTCGGTCAGCAGCGCCGGCATTGGTGTGCACTGTCAGCATTCCATTGTCCAATTTCCATTCAGTAGTCTTAGTCTCTGTGGGTGCGCGATTGGGTCAAGACGTGGCTCAAAAGAATGTGGACTACTAAATATAAGAAATAATATGCCCATTGCAGCGCTAGAAGAAGAATGGAGCCCCCCAAGCGACCCACATTGCATTTGGCAGCCGATGCTGGAGCCGGAGTCGGAGTCGGTGTTGTTGAGTCGCCCACTTCTTCAGCGGGCTTCCTGCCGGATATGCCGCAGTGGAAGAAGGATTTGATACAACGACGCAAAACGAATGTGGCCCGCACTCAGGCAGCCGCCACATCAGCTGATATCGATATGGTGGGCGGGGGCGGCAGTTGTGTGGCTTTAATAGAAACCGCTGGAGCTGGAGCAGGTGTAGCTGCAGCTGGAGGTGAGTCAGACCTAATCAATTTTATCGATTGCCGATAACGATACGAGCGCTGAGAGTGGAGTGTGGGCTGCCAGACGTTTGACATATTCAAAAATTTGACATTTTCATTTGATTTATTTTGTTCGCGTTTCCAGACTTGAACGCAACTGAGGCTAGTCAACAGCAGCAGCTGCTGGCAAAGAGAACAACAGAACTAACAGAGGAAAAGTCTGAGAAAAGTTTTAGTGGAGGTCATCATACCCATACCCAGTCCACAAATTCAGCTGAAACAACAACAACAACCATACCAATGCCAATACCAAAGCAGCGATCAAGTTTGTTTAACACAACTACAAGAAGTCAATCAACTAACAATGAGCAAGAGCCACAGATTCTAAATTTGGATCTCAGAGAGCCAGAGAGAGAGCCGGAGCGAGAGCGAGAGCGTGACGTGGTGGTGAGTAGTGGCGGCTTTCGTGGTGAAGTTGAAACTGGCACAGCGGCAGCAGCGACAACTGGAGCATTAAGCGGCAGCAGCAGCAGCGGATCGTCGTCAGCAAATCAGTTACAAACGAAATGCAAACCTAAACAGAGCGTTGCTGAAGCCGAAGGTGGCAGCTCCACAAAAGAATTGCCATTAATTGATAATAAAAATAATTGTAAAACGAAAACCATCTCCGATAAACTGCAAAGCAATAAGTTCATACAACAACAACAACAACAACAAGAGCAGCAGCAGAAGCAGCAGCAGCCTCAGCAATTGTCGCCCACCAAAGTAACGGTAAAAACGACAATGGTCGCCATGCAAGAAATGAAAAAGACAACAACACAAAATGGCCAACATCGTCACACTCACTTGATGAAGAGCCAACAACAGCCGCAACAGCAGCAGCAGGAGGAGGAGGACCTGAGCTATGGCCCGGGCATAGTATCCAAATTACGATGTCGCTATCTAAGTCTGGCCTTGAGGGAATCCCGCCAGCAAAACCAGAAACAAAGACTGCAACGATCCACCAGTCTGAATACCTTGCTGGACCGAGATGACGAGGAGGAGGAGGTGGCTGTGCCCACCGTGGCCACCACAGCCAAATCCATGCCTCCACCCATACTAACAGCCAAACCTATCATATCGCCAGGAGCCGGAGGTGGCTACATCAAAGCGTCGCAGCAGCGTCCCATTAGTCTCGGTAACCATGCCAACCATACGAATGGAGAGGCCCGCTCGCGTCATTTGAAACGCGGCAATGAGATAATGAAGCGTGCCCGCTCCGTGGAGGCTTTGCTTTGCGAGAAATCCCCCTGGAACACGCAACGTGCCACTGCCGCCATCTCCCCGTCTACACCCTCCCCCACCTGCGTCACCATCGAGGACAAGATCCACAATGCCCGCGAACGCCTGCACAGCGGCACCGATACGACTCCACCCAAACGACTGACCTCCATTATTGATGATACCGAACGACCACCACCGGATCTGGTCAAACAGACGCTGAAAATGTTCGAGGCCAGCGCCAATCGTCGTCCAAGGGCCACACATCGTACCAACGGTGTGGGCGGAGTGGCCAGCAAGGTGGCCAGCTACAAGTCCATCATCAAGGAGCAGCAGGCCAATTCTCCAGTGCCCTTAACGGGCAAAGGACTATCCACCTCCACACCGAAACCCATGCGCCAAGAGCCCGATATCATACCTCGCCAGGCGGCGTCGGCGGCGGTGGACTCACCCGTCACCGCGTTGACCAAACTAATGGGACGCATACAGCTGGACGAGACGGAGGGTGGCAGTGAGCCGCCCAAACAGACTGAGAGCTTAGTCAGCGACAAAATGACGACGACACACGAAGTGAGCCACGAACCAGGCCCTGAGCGTGACGGCGACGACGACGAAGGCGACATCGGCGGCGACAACGAGCACGACGATGACGAAGACGACGACGCCGATGATGATAATATGGGCGCGGCGGCGGCGGCAGGCGATAAGCCTAAGCCCCCAACGATCGCGTTGGCGGAAGGAGGCGGCGGCGGCGCCCAGCGATCATTTGTCGCTGCCACCAACGAGAACGCGCACGTCCCCAGCACCAGCAGCTCCTCCTCGCGCTCAACAGTGACCACCACCAAGCAGATTGGTGTCATACGACCGCTATTCAACAACTCCTCCACCCCGCTGACCACTCGCGAAATCGAAAAGAATCGCATTAATGAGATGAAAAAGTCCACAGCCGCTTTAAACACCGAGGCCGCCGCCAGCTCCTTCACCCCATCGGCAGCATCAGCAGCAACCACAACTAGTCTTGACACAGTGATAAGCACCAGCGAAACGGATGCAGCCAATACGGCCTCACCCATTTGGGCTGTGCGCAAGCTTCGCCCGCCCCAAGCAAACACGCATGCAGGTCCCGGCCAGGGTCAGGGTGTCTCCAACTCCAACACAGAGAACACCTCGATGGTGTTCAATTTCTCCAAGAGCAGCAAGGAAGTGCCGGACTATATTGAAAGCGATGTGGTGATCTTCCGGCGCAAGCGGGAGCTGCCAAAGGTGAGTGAATAATAATAGTTCTAGCTAAAAAAAACTGAATAATGCGGAGGGTAGCCCCGATATCGTTGTTATTGTGGTTTCTTTCATTCATTTTTCCTTATATAAATTTTTTTTTTTTATTTCTTTCGGTGCCATGCGCCATATAAACAAATATGAAACAAAGCAAAAGCACTAAGCAAGAGAGATGAGAAGAGTGGAGGGAGTGAGTGAGTGAGGGAGAGCGATCATGCGCATTTGGAAAGTTCAACAAGGCAAGGCAAGAACGCCAAATTGTTTACCCAGTTAGCTCCGAAAATAACGTACATTGCGAATAACAACGTTTGGATACTCTTTTGATCGATGATCGACATTAAATGACAGCAGTAGGAGGCGGGGTATCTCCATTTATATCTTATCAGTGAAATTTCTTCATCTCCAAGATAAGAATATTTGGTATTAAATCAGATCAACATTTGATAAGTTTTTTTTTTTACACTTCCAATTTCATTTCAATCAATATCAACCGACGCCCGCCTGTTTCGGCTGTCCTCAAGTAAAGAAGAAAAAATATCAATCGGGCATGTTCTCAACTCCTTTTACACAAAAACTCTGAACCTCTAAATGGGAATTGATTAGAGAATAAACGTTTGTTTTGGTAAAAGGTTTTGTTTTGGTTCTAACATTATTTTGGTTCCGTATCGGTACCTGGAATTTTATATCGGTATACTGGTACGTACCGGCATGTACCGTTGAAATATAAACAAAGATCGGGCACTAGTTTTGCGTCTATCCGATTTCATAATTACACCCAGGTAAACAAACGTTCTACGCTTATTTGCCCTTTTCAAAAACATACATAAATAAAATTGTAGAAACTTTGTCAAGTTTACTGACCAGCATTTAACTTCATCTTCTTTGTTTTGTAAACATTTTAAGCTGAGGGAAATTTAAAAGGCTGCGAACATCTAAAATGCTGCAAAAGGTTCGCTGCGGAGCTTCGAACCTATCGTGAAGTATAAGGTTCGGTTCCTTAACTTATCAAACCTGAGGCTTTAGTTCGAACCTTGGTTCATACCATCTGAAATATTTAAAACATTTTTGCCTCTATTTTCTATGAATTTCAGCAAATCGATTAAAATTAAAACCGTCTTGGCCTTAGTTTTGTTGAAGAGGACACATTTAACTTATTATTTGATATATCTATCAATTGCTATTGACTAAGGGTAACGCTATCAATCATACGTCCCCTTCCAAAAGTCCCTGGTTCTTCCAGAAAAATCACTTTATTTCCCTTCTCATAGTCAGAATATTCCCAGTTTGGTTATGACTTACAAAACTGATCTCCGTTGGTTAATGCACCAATCGATCCAAGTACTAAACAATGATTTTATTCCAGACGTAATATAAAGAAACTTTTAAAAGTCTACTTTAATAATTTTCTGACCCGAACGTTTTTCCAAAAACAAGAATCCCGAGTTAGATTAGATTTTGAAGGTCCGGTAGATGGTCCGGTTCGATGGACCCAAAAAAACCGAACCGAACAGGTTCTGCGGGGCTCAGTTCCGGATCGGTTTGCAGCCTTAAAAATTTATAATGATTAATGATTATTATACCCTTGCAAAGGGTATTATAATTTTGCCCAGAAGTTTGCAACGCATAGAAATAGTCATTTCCGACCCCATAAACTATATATATTCTTGATCAGGGCGACGAGCTGAGTCGATTGAGATTTGTCCGTCCGTCTGTCTGTCTGTCCGTCCGTTTCTACGCAAACTAGTCTCTCAGTTTTAAAGCTATCGAACTGAAATTTTGCACAGAGTCTTCTTTTTACTGCACGCTGCTAATATGTCGGAACCGACCAGATCGGATGACTATATCTTATAGCTGCCATAGGAACCATCGGTCAAAAAATGGGTCTTAGTGAGAAAAACGTTTTTTTTTCTTAATGTTAGCGTTCCCAAACACGGTCATTATTAATATTATATGCTTTTAAACAGATTTGCAAACTTTGGTCAAAATCGGATGACCATATCTTATAGCTGCCATAGGACCGAACGGTCGGAAAATGGGTCTTACTGAGAAAAACTTTTTTGGTTTCAATGTTAGCATACTCAAACTCGTCGCTTATTATTATTATATGCTTTCAAACAGATTTGCAAACTTTGGTCAAAATCGTATGACTATATCTTCAAGCTGCCATAGGACTTATCGGTCGGAAAAAATGAGTCTTAGTGAGAAAAACTTTTTTTTTCAATTTTATCGTTCTTAAACTTGGCGATTGTTAACTTGATATGTTTTCAAAAAGATTTACGAAATTTGGTCGAAATCAGATGTTCATCTGACGGAAAATGGATTTTAGTTACAAAAGTTTTTGATTTTTATCTAAGCGTTCTTAAACTCTGTCTTTTCCAAAACAGCTTCTCGTCATTAAACTGTTTTGTGAAAATACTGAACTATTTGTAATTTCCTGTTTCATTTCATACAAATATCGGTTCTCGAATACCGGTATAGAAAAAATTAAAAATTATGTGTTCCGCTTCTGGTTCTGAATTTTAATCGGTTCTTCTTGGTATACGGTTCCGGTTCTGATTCCTGTTTTATTCCCTGGAATTGATAGATGTGCCCAAAGGAAATAATTCGGAATTATTTGAAATTAAAAGTGCTTTAAAGTTATTTTCATGTCATTTCATGAAGACCTTTCCATTTGATTAGTTTCATTATACTTATATTTGGGTTTCTAAACAACAGGGAATACTATAGGGGTGTTCCTGCAAGAGATTTTGTATTTAGTTTCAGTGTCCATCTGCAGAAAATGACAAAAAAAATTCACACAAAATCAAATCACTTTACGGGAACGACCTAAAAATCATGTTAATTATAGTCAGCTTTATTTTAATAAACACCGAAAAATGCTGAACCCAAAACTGCAAAAGAAAACGGTTCATTTAGGTTCATTTCGTCGAAAATTTTAAAGCAAAAATGTTAGTAAATTTAGGAAAATGTATTGGAAATTTCAGCTATTTGAAAAGACTTCCATCGTTACAGCGATGAAGTGTTTTGTCCAACTGCCTCTTAAAGGACAGCCATTTGTCGGTTTGCTATTGGGTGCCAGTGCTTCCACAACATTGGGTTTTGTCCATCTCACTCAACTGACGTCTCTCCAAAATGTATCTGCCCTCATGCTGTTGCAAAATGAATTCCGATTAACGTTTTTAAAGATACTGGTACGGATTCTTTTCGGATTTGGAATTGCTTTGCGTGTAAGCCCTGGTGGCTGCAAATCACCATAAAAACAGCACCGTTCTTAGGATTTTAAAATTTTTATAATTTCCGGTATAATTTGCCTCAAAAACCATGTTGGTGGCCAAACCGGTGGCTTAAAACAGAGTCCGGCGAGTCCCTATCTAAAGTTTATACAACAGCGCTCTGCGTCAGCGACCTCGACACACCGACAATATACGAGCTTATACTGCTCTCTTTGGCAACAAAAAAGAAGTGATAAACGAGCGCGCTCTCGCGTGGATAACACACATGCAAAGCCAAAATGAACATGTGTGTTTTGCCGACCCCTGGCTTAAAACCTCCATAAACCAATGAACAGAACCATTATTTATCATTATGCATCATCATTGTTGTGATTTGTGAACCATTGGCATTAATTTCCTCTTGCCTCATGCATTTGTTACGGAAATAATCGCATGAGGCAAGAGGAAAATAATGCCATTATTTCCATAAATTTTTCCTTTCTCCGATTCAAATTTCTGCTTCTCCAATTCCAATGACTGCTTGTCCACTGTCCATAATCCAAAATGGGCAGGCACCGATGATGCCCGCAGTGCCCTGTTCGATGGGTTCACTCGGCCTCTAACTCCTCGATTTCATCCGTATTCCGGTGTAGTGTTGTGAAAAGGTTGTTCATTTCATTCACTTGCTCTTTTTTTCTAAGTGAGTCAACTCACTTAAATTGCTCACATGTTCATTTGTTAAGTTGTTATTGTTCAGTTGTTATTGTTCACCTGTTCTAGGTCTATGCCGAAAAGTTGTGTGAACGAACGATTTTTTATTTTATTTTTCGCCGTCGGGATTTCAAAGGGGTGGGTTTCTGTAGCACTGATCGCTTTATTGTTTTTGTTGTTTCTGCATGGCTTTTTTCTTCTACACACATACATACCTAATTTGTGTGAATGTGCATCGTTTATTCTCGCACTTACTCTCCCGCTCTCTCTCGCGCTCTTATCAAAAGCGTTTATTTTAAAACAACAACCCAACCCAACACTATTTCGGTGACGCTCTACATATTCTTCGTAGGCTTCCAAAATATCGCAATTTTTGGGGTCGATAATTCCTTGTGGCTGAATATTTTTTTTGTCGTAATTTTGGCTGCGATCACCTTAAAGCATTGGCTTAAACACTGAAATATGTTAATCAAACAATTACTGGTAAACAAATAAGACCTACCAGGTCCTCCATCTAGAAATCACATAATGTAAAAGCAGTATAATTTTTTTGCATGATAAAAAAAAACAAAAATTCCATTGTGAAGTCCCAGACTCACAATTTAGTAGTTCTTGACATTTATTAAAATGTGAGCTGCGGCAACAATTAAATTAAATCAAATGAAAACTAAAAAATTCCAATTTCCAACCTAAGGATTATTTGTCAAAATGACATCACAGACTCACAAGGTTATGAGCATGCGAAATGGAGCAAGTGTTTGCACTACCTTGTATTCATTGTATCATGATTGTTTTGTAAGGAAACAGTTACAAATCAGCCTCGATGTTGATTTTGATTCTGATTTCTGTTTTGTTTGACAGTTTTCCGAAATTAAAATCAGAATCATAATCACTTGCAGGAATACCCTTATTGATTCTCATGATTAATATTATATGCTTTTGAGCTGATCTACGAAGTTTGGTCGAAATCGCTAATCGTTGAAGCGAGCTTTTTCAAGTGTATTAAAACTTCGACTCGTTTAGTATAAGTTTTATGTGCAGCATTTAACCAATTCTCCCAAGGGGGTCGATAAAAATATGCAAAAAATGGATATAAAGTCGTTGATAAGGAAAAGTTTGCGTTTGGTCACTTTGCCCAAAGAGTAAGCGTTACTTCAACCAAAACCTCGGTTTATCGTACACTTGGCCTTTGCCTTTTATCGTGAATTTCCACATCGAAATAAATAAGTGATATAAATTTTGAAAATAATATTTATAATTTGTTTATGACTAACGATAATATTATATATTTAATTCAGATGAAAAAATATTGTGTCCAAGCGGACCGGGGAATGAAATTGTTACCGTTCGACGGAGGTTTTCGAAGCTTAATTCAAGTATAGCACGTAAAGTTTAAACAGAAATGCAAATTTAAAATATTGATTAGACAGCCATCTTAATTTCGGAAAGATGAGGGAACTATGCTCTTTAGATTCTGGTTCTTATACTAGAAACCGTTCATAAAGTAAATTTTCTGAACAAACAACAGAGCATGAAAATCTTTTAAAAATCAGTGTGTAATTGCTTTAAACCTAATAAATATGCCGCGAAAGTGCTTAAAATTTACCAGACTCCTTCTGTAACGTTTTCGGTAAATACACAACAAAGTCTGAGTAAAAGACCATCCAACAATCTGTTCAAACGGCTTGAAACTAAAGGTTGTTCATTTCACTCAACTCACTCAAATTGCTCAGTGGTTGAGTTGTTTACCGATATGAATTGAAGTTGTTAATCATGTCCAAACCTCTTTAAACGATAAGGTTTTTCATTATGTTTTTCGAGTTGGCAACTTATTTTCTGCCCACTGTGAGATTTCTTCTATGAGCTTCCTAAAATCTGGCTGGTCCACCAACCTTTAGCGATCATTCGAATCAATTGCCTTTTAAATTCAACTTGCTCAACATTTTCCGCTGTCGGGACAACTGGTTCCGATGCAGTCGGGTGCTTGCTTTTGAGGTGACGGCTAAGATTGCTTTGTAAATTGCAACTTACAAGTAACACAGCAATATTTATATTTCGCTGTGAAAAAATTAATTCTGTTGTGTACATATCAGGGATTCAAACCAGTTCTGAACTGAACGGAACCGCAAAAAATAGAAAGCGAATTCTGCTGATAATAAATAAATTCAGGAGGCCCTTCCAATAGCTAAACACACAGCATGATAACTTGCTTATTAAATACCAACCAACCTAAACTTTTTGAGGATGCGAGATAGATGCAAGCTATAGAATTCGGATCAGCTTTAAGAAAAGTGAATTGTGGAAAGTGAGTTGTGTGTTAAAATCCCTGCCACTCTTGTGAATTGCTTCTTTGGAAGTGGTAGATTGAATTGCACAATTCGTATATTCCAATTGCAACAAGAAATCTAACCAGAAATTAAAACCGAAACGAAAAACGATTAGCCTTACGGTTACTGCTTTGGCCGATCGTTTTTTTCCGGATAGGAAAACTTATTCTGTTACGGTTATCTGCGAAACATGTTCAAAATGAGACAGACTGATACGGAAAAGCCACAACAACTGGCACTGGTCTATGCACCTGTGATAGGCAATTAAAAAATATCCTTCTCTAAATTAAACACAAAGTTAATGTTTGCTTGCTGAGGAAAAACGTCTACACACAGCCAGTACACATCCACACTTATTTTTACAAACAAGTCTTTCCATGTTCTGCATATTTGTATGTAGTTACTTTACTTTCTTTAATTTCTTTTTCACATTGCTCCTCACTTATTTCTAAAAAGAAAAAGTATACAATTCCCGGAAAATGCTTGTTTTTGATCGAGGCATCGCGCAATTAAAAATGGTTAAAATGGTATAAACTTATCAGGAATGTAAAGGCAAATAAGAAAGTCGAAAATAATATTAATAAAGTAATATTAATTAAGACCTCTCACATTGAAAACAATAAAGCCCATTTACCGACCGCTCATTTCAATGGCAGCTACAAGAAGTAGTCATTCGATCCAGGACGTTCCGACATGCTAGCAGTTTGAAGAGAAGTCTCTGTGCATAATTTCAGCTCAATAGCTTCAAAACTGAGGGACTAGTTCGCGTAGAAACAGACAGACGAACAATGCTCAATCGACTTAGCTCATCATGCTGATCAAGAATATATCTACTTATTGTGGTCGGAGATGATTCCTTAAATGCTTTGCAAACTTCTGTGCAAAATTATGATACACTTTTCAAGTGTATAAATATGATTTTAAATCACATTTTATGCTTCTGACATCTATTAGTTGGTATACACTTTTAAGACTCGTCCACAAATGATTTATTTTCTTTGGGATTACAAGGTTGATCTTTGCCTTGTGCTTTGATTGTTCTCAAAAACAAATAATTCCATTTCGTTCTTAAGTATGTACAAATATTGGAAACGGTCCTGGAAAATCCACAATACAACACTATTATCTTTAATGTGTACCTTGGATTAAAAGCTTGACGTTATGGTCGACGAACCAGTGTTTTCCGTCTATATTAGAGATTTCTACAAAAAGTCTCTGTACAAATCAAATGCCAAAGTTAATAAAATCTCAACTGAATCTAGTCATATTCTGTGATATCAATGGGCCACACAATGGGTCGATTTAATGATCTTTTACAATAATTATCTCTCACCATTTTCTTGAATGGATGTTAAGCAAACATGGCCAAAATAGAAACGAAACATCAATGTCAGAGAGATTTTCAAAGCTTCTGGCAACAGAGAGAAACTCTTATGGTCCGCAAAGATTACACAAAATATTTAGAGTATATTGAACTTTGAGTGCACCCGGAGGCTTTAACGCAAGTGTTCAATGATCTAGAGTATTAATTGATCTTCCAGGTGAGGGATCAAGTTCTCTCTACTTCATCCTTTAACAAATTGAACAGTTATTTCCCGGTTGATCTTCAATAATCTTGGGGGCCTTAAATAACTTGTAGAACTAAAGAGAGAGAGAGAAAGAGATGTGCCTGCATCTTGGCAGATGCTTTGTTTAAACTTGGATGCAACCTTTGTTTGCAAGCTCCCCCTCCCTAGCCCCCTGTTTTTTTTTCCCTCGAGTTGAATAAAAGTCTCAAACAAACCAGTTTTTGATATACTTCAACGATATATTATTTCTTTGCTTGTTCTTTGCTTCCTGCTGCTAGCTATAGGCTATAGTCGAGACAAAGATATGACTTGGGTCTGGGAGGAGCAGCAGCAGCAGCAGCAGCGTCAGCAACAGCATTGAGAACTGGACTGGGTACTGGTGCTGGGAGCCAAGCCGGGCCGGGCCGGGCCGGTGCACAGCTGTTTCTCTTGCCAGCCAAGTTGAACAAAGCACTCTCAAGCGTTGCTGGAAAACCCGTTTGCTTTTGTGCCGCTCTCTCGCTTGCTCTCTGGCACTGACTGAACTCAATTTTGTCAATTCTTTTTTGATGTTCAATTCTGTTGGCTTTTGCCTTGGCTTTTTTTTATTTTTCTTTTTTTATCTGGGTCTGAACTTCATTATCTTTGGCTGACATATGTGCCGCCACCACATTTAGGCCATCCAGCGTGTTATGAGTCAGATCCATCCTGCTGCATTGATATCACTTTTCCTTTTTGTTCTTTTGCAGCCAAATGAACCGGGCTTCGTGTTGCTGGGCGACCTTTCGGTGGAAACCTCCACCGATACCGACTATGATGATTACTCCATGTGCCCACCATCACCGTGTGATGTGGAATTTGAGAATGCAAATGTTGTGATTGATGGCAAGTCCAGCATACGGCAGAAAGCCAAAGAATCATCGGTGAGTAAAGCGAGTTAGCCCCATAACTATTGTAAAATAAGTTGAAAAAGTATCTGTTTTAATTCAATTGTTCAGCTGCTCACTCGCCCCATTAAAGAGCAGATGACACTACAAACGAAGTTAGTGAGCAACTGAACAAAATATAACTGCTGAGCAACAAAGATAGCCAAATGAAAAACTGAACAAAGTTAATTATCACAACAAGTCCCACACATAGGCCAGATAGGGCCTTAACTGATCCATTGTATTTGAAACCATTGAAAAGAATTTCAAAGTCATGTGTTTGCAGCAAAGGCCAGTAACTTTAGGAGGTCATTGCTGGACGCATCTTCCAGCGGCAGTGGTGGGGTTTCTGGGCAAAGATTTTGGTCTGAACACAACACTTCTTACTGAACCATAAGGTTGGTTTCACTTGTAAGATTCAGCGATTTGGTACCCGTCCATATCAAAGTAACATGTAAAACGACTTGAAGTGTGGTAAAAAGTCTGCTGATGAGAGTACCGGGAGGCCTATTGGTATCCAATATGTACTGTTCAAAATCTTTGTTGATTTGTGTTGATTATTGAATTGTAATCAACAGTTGACCTTGAGCCGGCTAAACATACAGTTTTAACTTAAATCTTCTTAGTTTTGTTATCTCTTTAGAGTGCACTATGGTTATACCAAAGACATTATAACTCACAAAAATACGTAACGCAGTACAACCAAATGCCACAAACTAGAGAATTTTTTGTCGCGTCGCTTCAAATGCATTTGTATTTGTGTGGGTGTGCAGGTGTTCGTCAACGAACACGAATGCGAATGGTGGGCGCGAGAAGATAGAGATTCAGAGGGCCCTCAAGTAGCCTAGGGTTCTAGGGTCTTTGGTTATACGCATGTTTTGGGCGCCCAAGATTACTTACCAAGATTCGCTCGCTTAAGACCATTATTTTATGCCGACATTGTTGTTTTTAAGCTATTGAATGAAAATATATGGTTTGTACACGTACTCTTAGCTCCTTAGACGAGAATTACCAAAATTAGTTCAGTTCAGTTAGTTTCATATTGCTTCCATTGATGTTTTTGCCGATATATTAAATGCGATTTTTTCAGATTCGATTGGAATCGGCGAAAAACCGTTTAGAACATCGAAAAGAATACACTTTAATGAACAATTTTGCATTCTGAGTTTTTTGAGCCACGAAAAAGAGATGTACTTTATGGTTAAGCTCGCCTTAAACAAAACAAAACTCATAAAACAAAGGACTTAAAAGCGTATACAAACAAACTCAAACGCAATTAGTAGTAGTAGTTGGTTCTTTATTTAAAATAAGAACAATTTGCATAATTAGGCATGGCATTATTGCCATCAGCCTTAACATAACTTGTACACTGCATTATTATTAATCCTATTGAGCTTTAGGAAGTCCCACCCTTCGGAGTTACACAACCTACTACGGTTGTCGAATATTTCAAAAATATCTATATTGATATTTGTAATTTATTTGGCGACCTTTCTAATGTTTAATTAGTAAGTTTAGCTGGCTCTAGGTCCGAAAAAGTTACGTTTGTTCACAACTGTAAACAACTTATGCATTGATATTTTTGATGATATAGAAAAAGTATCATTTCGATATAAATATTTTGGTGTATTAAATATCGATTTTATCGATATTTTCGATATTTTTCAATAAAAACCCGGGTCTTAACAATGAACAGGTTTTTTTTTTGACAATACTGAACCGCCCATGGATGACCAATGGTAAAGAATATAGTCAAGATCATAATGAATGTTTCAAACAAACTGGGTTAGAAGTAAAGTTTGCTTGGCACTATAACTATTTTTGATCCTCTTTAGTAATTTTCCGTGATTTAATGATTTGTCAGTCACGGAAAGTAGTTTGAAACATTCTTTATGCTCTTGATTATATTCTTTTCCATTAGTCATCCATGGTATTTATCGTGGTTCAATATTGTCATAATAATGGTTATGCAGTTTTTTTAAACAGCGGTTTTGTTACCATGCAGATCTGGTAGTACTGTGCTTACGAATCGAAGTAGATCATCAACTCCCAATCAGACACTAGATTGTTTATTAAAATGATAGCTTTGACAGTGTGAGCATTGATACTGTTGTTTGTAACACACGATTCATTTGAACGAGAGAGAATAATTTTTTGTTTAAGCCTAGTACTGAGGACGTTCGAATTTTCCTTTCGTCACAGTATTTCACATAAATAGAAACACTTTCTAAAAGCACATGATCATCAAAGCAAAGCCAAGGTGTTTCTAATTATATGAAATACTGTGACGAAGGAAAATTCGAACGTCCCCTCAGTGCACTCGTGCAGGGCTCTAATTCGAACTACAAAGCATAAAAAAAAACTTATTCAGTTAAATCTACAAAACGTAAGAACTTCTGATTTTACCAATAATCGTTAGACAAAGATTTTAGAAAGACCCGTTGAGTAATGTGCTCATCGGCCATTCGGCTTCTGGTGTCAGAAACCACACTTTTTTTAGCCGAAGCCAAGCGTTCCGATGGCACGGACCTATATATTTGTCGAGTTGCCAACAACTTTATTGCACAGTTTGCACATCGATTTCTGTGCATCAACTTTAATAAAATAACTTTTAAACATTTGGCTTTACATGTCCAGAGCACAAGAAACAGTTATTCGCAACAGTGTGACCCAACGCTAAAACAAAACGAGAGCGTAAGTTAAAGTCGGCTCTAACCGACTTCGATATACCCGTTACTCATGGAAACAAATGTTTATTAGCCTTCCTGTATGCCTGAGGAGGGTCAGCCGAAAAGTATGCAACATTTTTTAACTCGGCTATTTATTATCCGCCAGATATTAATAGACATTTGTCAATTACTAAATCCAACATAAATGACTCCAAATTCATCACGATAAACAGATCAGACAACAAAACTTTTGAAAACGTCGGTCAAGCCCGACTATTACATACTCTGCACCCTTAATGTCGCAGCTCGAATTTGGTCACGAGTCAAACGGCCAGTTAACACACAACGCAGTGCGCTCTCTAAGTCTCTTTCTCTCTCTCTCTCTCTCTCTCTCTCTCTCTCTCTCTCTCACTAAGATTGCTGCTGAACGCAATGCTTAGGTTATGGGTGGGGTGGGTGGTGGGTGTTAACTGACCGTTTTTTGCTCATAACTTGAGTTTCGTTCATCCGATCTTTATCATTCCTTCAGCAAATCGATAAATAATTTTGAGTACTAGATATCTCTAGAAAGTACGAACCATCTATCATCAAAACTGTAGGAGATATGACGTTTTTTCCAAATTGCGGGGGCGTGAGGGGGCGTGGCAAAAATTGAAAATAAACTTGATCTGCGTGCAGACAATAGGAGTCTACATTTCAAATTTGGTTGCTCTAGCTCTTCTAGTCTCTGAGATCTAGGTGTTCATACAGACGGACGGACAAACGGACAGACGGACATGGCTATATCGAATCGGCTGTTGATGCTGATCAAGAATATATATACTTTATATGGTCGGAAATGATTCCTTCTGGCTGTTACATACATTTGCACGACTTTAGTATACCCTTTTACTCTACGAGTAACGGGTATAAATATCACCAAAAAATATTCGATTTCCGATATATCGCCTCGAAAAATATGCGATAATGATATTTGTCATTTTGGGCAAAAATACCGATATTTCGGTATATCGATAATATTTTCGACATCCCTACTATCTGCCTTCCACGCTCGTCGCAAGATAGCAGATCTTTCACTCCTAAGGGGCCCGTACCAGGCTCTTCAAACTGTTGTTTAACTTAACTTAGCTTATATAAAAAGCTTCCGCCAAGATTTTTGCTCTGTACTTAGAAGCATTCATCAAATATTTCCCCAACCGACGACAGCACCGCCTTCAACTCATCCATCGTGAGCATTGCCTTTCCCAGCAAATAGACTCTAAGCTCCTTCAGGATTGGCCAGATGGCTATGAAGTGTGAAACATCCTCTCTGGCATTCATATTACAGAGACTGCACAGCTCATTACCCTCGCGTCTACCTGTACCATATGGCCAGAGTATGAAAGTACCTAGGTACAAATACCTAGGTACATATTTTGTGTACCTTTTACCTTACTTCGGTATTTTTAAATTCCAGTACCTTTTACCTTACCTAGGTCTTAATTTTCATTTACCTTGTCAACAGGTAAGATACTAAGCACTTTTCGTTATTGATTTCGCTCCGATTTCATTATAGCAGAGTTGCTGCCGCACATTGAAAAGAATACTATCAGGGACCTGTTTGTGGCTTTAACTGGATGTCCGGCAAACATTCCATGTTCAAAAACTATGCGATCCATGCTAGATAAGAGGAAAGCGGACTCTCAGCCGTGATCCCATTTTTTATTTTTAGACAAATTGTGTGCTGAAAAACGGTTTTAAATCGCAAAATTTTTACACAAGTGAAAATGGGAGCACGGCTGTATAAGAAAAATATCGTCGGTTCTCTCGTACTCGCATATAAGCGTGTGCGATTGTCCCACACACATGAAATAATTGCTACTATATTAGCTGAAGTTCATAGCAAATACGGACTTAGAGATATCCAAAAGGTTAAACAGTTACACAAAATGTATCCGACTTCTGAAAAGCAATTGAAGTGTACATTTTTGAAGGAAACACGTGAAGACTGAGCTTTAAGAAGAGTCTGATTTAAAGGTAATTGAGCGCGATAGAGCAGCTGTTCTTAAAAAAGTGATTTTAAACAATTTTCATTTTTTTGAAAACTTGACTTCAAGCGATTCAAAGACCTTTGCTTTAAATTGAAGTGGATTCCAAATAACTACCACAAAATTTTAAGTGTTTTAACGATTGGCTTGTTAAAAAAATTACGGAAAGTTTGCAAACAGTTGTCAATAAGAGTTAAAATACAAAGAATTCTGAAGACTTTTACAGTACCAGTAATGAAAAATTGGATGAAACTGAGAACTGTTCTGAAAATTCCAATTTTGCATTGGAAGTCTTAACTTATCTTGCCGATTATAGCAAATCTTTTGAATCTATAATTTAGTATAAAAATAATTGCAATGTTTTTATACTCTGTACCGAAGGTACATAGAGTATATTAAGTTTGTGCAAAAGTATGTAACAGGGAGAAGGAATCGTTTCCCCGACCCTATAACGTATATATATTCTTGATCAGCATCAACAGCCGATTCGATATAGCCATGTCCGTCTGTCTGTCTGTCTGTCTGTCCGTCCGTCCGTCCGTCCGTCCGTATGAACGAAGAGATCTCACAGATGGTTAGAGATAGAGGTTTGACATGTATGGGGCATATATTTCTTATACTTGCAGGCAGATCAAGTTTATTTTCAATTTTTGCCACGCCCCCTCCCGCCCCCGCAATTTGGAAAAATATCTCCTACAGTTTTGAAGATAAATCGTTCGTACCTTCTAGAGATACCTTGTAAACAAAATTATTAATCGATTTGCTGAACGAATGATAAAGATCGGATGAACCATACTCAAGTTATGAGCAAAAAACGGCCAGTAAACACCCCCCACCCATCACTACAGCATTCTATTGAACGGCAATTTAGTGAGAGAGAGAGAGAGAGAGAGAGTGAAACTTAGAGATGAGCGCGTATGACTCGTGAGCAAATGAGAGCTGCAACGTTAAGGGTACAGAGTATGTTATAGTCGGGCTTGACCGACTTTCTTTCTTGTTGTTTATAAGTTTTATACCATTTTGCCAAATACACCAAATACATACACCAAAAAGAAATAGAATAGGTGACGAAATATTTGAAACTTTTGTTATATTAAAAAGGCGAGAAATGTTATAAGAGAAACCTTTTAATAAAATAACATTATATAAAAGTAAAATGTTACATTTTTAAACCTTATATTTGGACTTAAGCCGTTCATATTTATTACTAATATAAATTGATGAACCATGCTTTTTAATTAATAAATGTACCTTTTTAGTACCTTCACCTTTACCTAGGTACTGGGAATTCGGGATACCTTTTACCTTACCTAGGTAACAAAATTGGGTACCTTTCCAATCACTGCATATGGCATGTAGTTAAGGTAGTTAAGTCAGTTCTAGCTCTGAAAATATAAGATATGGTTAAGGTTGCGTATTGTTCCTTGCAATAAGTATCGTCTCCTAACTCATATTCAAGAATCTTTTACATGTTCCGAGTTTCGCTTGAACGTGCGCAAATGTGCGGTTGCGAATAGCCGACAGCAGTTTCGACTGACCGTCCTTCCAAGTGGAGAGATTGGAAACGGCTAGGTTCACTCTGTATTCCGCAGCAAGTAACTCCCATTTTTGGAAAAATTGCGATGTCGACTCTTTCAATACAGTTGCTACTATTTCTTGGTACCTCCCATCCGGAAACGTCATTATTTTATTAACCTAGTTAAAGTGGGTCGTGTATTCAAACAATTCCGGTAGTCCTGTCTCCAAGTGAATGGCATAAGTTGGCGTATTGTTTGCGAAAAAGAATATTTCTTTTACAAAAAACCATCTCTTCGAATGCAATTATATTAACAATAACTTGGATAACATTTTCACTTTGACTTTGACAAAGTTTTGACTTAAACAAAACCACAGCTCATATTCAGAACTGCATTTCATAATAAGAAGAAGTAAATTTTTTGCACAAAATCACGATTTAGGAAAGAAAAAAGCCTAAAAATTTAAGCACGATAGTCGCGATCGTACCTAAAGCTATGATGGTATTTGACAGGGCGCTAGTTTTCCAGTGATTATTATAGTAGCTATAACTCAGTAGATAAAGAAATGACAGTGGTTCAACAATCAGAAAGTCCTGCAATTCTGGGTTATACTACTTAAGAAGTATCCCCCCTTCACTTTTTTGATATTTGGCATCACAACAAACTTTACTGCTTCTAACCTATGACTAAAACAGCCTAGTATAAATACTATACATATGTATGTATATGCCACTTGTTATGACTAATCATCACCGTGTGGCGTATAAAAATACTTCACAACCCCACGGCAAAAGATAGTCTGCGGTGCTTTTTTTTTGTTTCCTAGATTTCAGTGCGTGTGTTTTTTTTTTTTTTTTGGTGTTCCAGTTTCTCTTTTGGTCGAAAAGGATAAGATAAGATAAGAGGCGTACAAAGAATCGGTCGTTTGTATTGAAAGAAAACTAAATGGATGCAATGTTTGACCATTGGAAATGATAAGGCAAATTATCAACAGCGTTTGTAGACCGGGGGAAGTTGTTCTTTTATCGCACTTATTTATTTAGTAGCTATTAATCAAAATGCATTATATTTGGTTTATTTGGGATTTTGGCCGGGTGCGTTTCATCAATGAGACAGATATGGTCACAAGTGGAGTTGTGCACCACTTCAATGATCACAATTTCAAAGTCACAACCTCCCCCAGATGAAACTCTATGAGTCATGGTCACTGTCGTTGTCGTCGATTAACCCTAAAAAAATATGCTCAAGCCACTCGTAATTGAATGACTAATTGATGACGGGGGGTTGAAATATGGAACGCAGGAACCAGCCTGATCAAAATACAAAGAAATGTATGGCACACATAAATCTCCTAAGGGAATAACGGGAAGTAAAAGTGAGTAGGCTTATTCATGCAACAATCCAGATATGTGTAACAGTAAACATTGAATAAAGAGGAGACCCACATTTTAAATGAAAATGAAAGGCTCAGTATATGAAGCCTTTGTTCAGACTCGTGAAAGTTATTAAACATCAATCGGAAAAGTTTGCATGAGAAAAGATGTTTTTTTTTTTTTATTCGACAGTCTTGAAACTCAGTTTGTAAGCTAAGTACGCAAAATAATTAAACAAACATATGTTTTTTTCGATTAAGGAGAATTTTCCCAACAAATTTTGTAGTAGTTCAAATTTTGTAGCATGGTTCATAGAAACCGTCAGCCATTTACAAATTTATGTTTTACCTAAATTTATTTTATAATTGAGAGAGTAATTAAAGTATTTTTAATTTAATTGATAGTGACTAATCAACCGTCAGGACGAAAGTACCTAATCCATTAGCAATATGAGATCTCGATGATACCGTAAGCCATGAGACAGTTTGCTAGCACAGTCCTGTTTCTTCCGTTCATCCACTCTTGTGTTTCCGCCTCAGACAGTACTGAGCTCTGTAGATGTAAAGCCCGTATCTCGCGCAGCATCGGGAACGTGTAGAACGTGTATATGGGGCATAGTTAAGTGCTGTGATTTCGACACGGGCCCGGGAAATCGCGCTGATGGTGGCAGTGTCGTATTGGCATCCCCCACAGCATGGTTGACTTTTCGGTATAGATTTCTCGTGGTGCTATTCTCTGCTCTGTTTTTATAAAGAGTTCAACTTTCATTTGCAATCCTCTCCAGCCGAATATTTTGAGAGTATTCCCAGTGGTTAGGATGACTTTCAAATATATCTGAACCAGTTTCCTAAAGTCTCCCAGCTGTTTAAGCACTGCGCCCTGTCTAGAAGTAGCTGGTTGGCTAAATTTCTCGGCAATCTGGAGCTTGGCATGTTAAAAACTTTTCTGATTTAACCAAAGTGCGGTATACATTGGTGGTAAGCCAGTTTCTAGATGGATGGCATAATGCGGTGTATTAAACGGTAGTCGGAATATACGTTTAATAAATGTACTCTGGAGTCGATCCACATTCTCAAATTCTTCATGGCCCCAGACTTGTACTCCATAGCACATTATCGTGTTTACTGTTGCCTCAAAGAGTTTGTATTTCGTGCTTGCGAGTACGTTTCGCTTATTAAAAAATTGCTTCCATGTACTGTTTAAGGCATTCTCTGCTACGTGTGTGTTGTAGGACATGTACGACGTTAGAGTGACTCCTAGGTATTTAAAAGATGGAACTTTCTCGAGCGGCAGACCATTTAGCGATCAGTTTTCGTTCTCTGCTTGGCGACCCCTGTGGTCTTTTACGACCATCACTTTGGTTTTTGAGTCATTGATCTGGAGGTCCCATTTTTGGCTGTACACTCAGAGAAAAAATAGAGAATTTCGCTCTTGAATCAAGAGCATTCGTTCTCAAAAGTACGGTGAGAGTGAAAATTCTCGATCCAAGAGCGAAATTCTTGATTCAAGAGTGAATTATTGATAATTGAGATAACCACATAGATATTTTTTTTTCTTTTTACTTACTATTCTGGGACTTGAACTCGGTACCTCGCGAAAGACTAAACACACTTATAAATAAACGCAGTTGAATTTCGTACGCATCGCACAACAACAAACTGCGCATGCGCTCTCACTCTCTGCGCTCTCATTCTCTCAACGACCAACTGCGCATGAGCCCTCACTCTCTGCGAGAGCGACTCCAACGCTACTCTCTCAAAGTTAAGTTGCCCTCACCCCCCCCTTGCCTATCAAAAAACAAAATTGAGAACGTTTAGAACGAATTTATCTCGATTCCAAGAGCGAAATTCTTGAAAATTCAAGAGTGACTAATTTTTTTTCAAGAGCGTTCGTACTCAAATTATTCGTTCTAGTTTTTTCTTAGTGTACTCGTATAGCTTGTCCAGCATGAATTGAAGGCTTTTAGGACTATCTGCAAGGAGTGCAATGTCGTTGGCGTAGAGCAGGGCTTTAATTTGCTGGAAATCATTTATTTTATTCGATTAATTGGAAACTTGGTTTGTAAGCAAAGTATATGATACAATTAGATATGTGTTTTCTGAATTTTTTCTTCCTATCGACTTTAAACTAGGTTTGTAAGCTAATGTTAACAAACCACAAGCCAATAATTTTCCCAAATTTTTTAAGACATGCAGATAAATATGGCAAATTATGAAACTTTTCAAATTATTTTAGTATGGAACCAAATTTTCATTAAAATTTGGACAAAATATTTGCCTTAGATTAAGTATTCAAAAGGGTTCGAAATGATGATATTCACATAGAATTTCTGCCAAATAAATGGAAAAATTGTTTTCTAAATTCCAAAGTGGAAAAATTATTTTCAAGCTTGGAAAATCAACCCTGAAGTTCAAAATTCGTGTAAAATTCTGATTGAGGGAGATCTAAAGTAATGTAAGCGGCTGTTTTCTCGGTTTTCGGACTTTTATTTACACACGGGTTTCCAATGGGTGATTTTTTAAGCGTTTGTTTTTTGAAAATTAAAAAAAAAAAACAGAAAATTTGCAATAGTGAATGAAATATTCATTTGTGGCGATGGATCAATGCCTGACATTTACTTTTTAAAGATTATTTTATGTAAATGTAGACCGTGGCAACGCCTGAAGTGGTCTATCCGTAAGCTCCAGTTTTGACATACTTTTTTCAGCATTCAATGGCAGTTGTAATGTTGTCTTCCAGGGCTCCAATTGTGGCTGGCTTGTCCCTGTACACGAGAGACTTCATGTAGGCCCACAAAAAATAGTCTAGTGATAGCCAGTAAACTGGTCCAAAACATGAGATTAATTGCTCGCCAAACTCGCCCCTCAATTAGTCCATGGTTTCGCGTGTCGTGTGGCATGTGGCACCGTCTTGTTGAAACCACATGTCAACCAAGTCCAATTCTTACATTTTGGACAAAAAAAAAGACGGTAATCATCGCTCGGTACTTTGCTCCATTGACTGTAACATTGCGATTTTCATTATTTTTGAAAAAGTATGGTCCAATGATGCCGCGAGCCCACGAATGGCACCAAACAGTGCATTTTCAGGGCGCATTGGCAGCTCTTGAACTGGCTCTGTCTGCTCTTCAGACTAAATTCGGCTATTCTGTTTGTTGACGTACCCATTCAAAAATGAGCATCGTCGCTGAAGACAAAAACTGGATCTTCATTCAACTTTTCTAAGGCCCATTCAGCAAGCAAACGACGTAGTGAAAGGTCACCAGGCTTCAGTTTTTGCACCAGCTGTAGTTTCGAGATCCTAACTCAAAATCTTCCAGATGTCCAAATAAAACAAGCACAATTGTTGAGAACGGGGACATCTTGACATATCGTAATCTTCATTGACACTGGTCGCACACGGTATGCGAAAGTGAAACTGGTGCAAAATTTGGTCACAATAGCTTGAATAGCCTGTTTGGTGGATCGACTATGATGACTAAATGGATAAAATGGACGTAATTTGCGAAACATATTTCTCATAGAGCACGAATTTTGTTAATAAAATTCAATGATTTGCAAGTGCTATTCGTTTGTTCGTCTATTCATGGTGAAATGGTGCACCTTACTGAACATTTTTGGTGTTGCCACATGTAACCAAATATCATTAAAATCACCCTTTATTTACACACGGGTTACTATTTACAATGTCAATACGGGATTCTTCTGTCCATTCTATCGTCTTGGGCTCTCCGCTCTCTGTGACTTCTCTTCTCGATCATTCGGTATGCAGTGTGAACATCTTCTCAGTCTTAAAATACCTTAACGGTAAAATACTTATCGATAAATTTCGACATATTTGGCGTCTATTTTCATATAATTCCCAAGTCTTCTGTAAAAATTTTTTTTCATTTAAATTGTCTAATGCAATCGACTTCATCTTATTTACCGGCTTATGAAAGGTGTAGCAAACCTCGTCAAGCTAATAGTTCGTTTGCTGGTTCTGAAATATGGTTTACACATAGCAAAAGACTCAACCAATTTCGAACCGGTGTTAAATTTATGACCAAAAAACCAGAAAATCAGAGTTAATTTCCGTTGCACTTGTTTATTTGACGCCTCAAATTGACAAATAACCTTCAAAATTTCACACAACATTTTTCTCTGTCAAAGAGTAGTACAAAACTTAGTCGATAGTTTTCTTTCAAGTTGGCTAAATCTCTTGAGGGTTTCATACGCTTCAGTCGTTGCTGAAGGTCAACAGCATAAAGTAGTGGCTTAGTTTAGGGGCTAACTTGTTGACATAGTGACAAAATCTTTTCCCCCTCTGTGATCGAGCGCAACGACTGATTGTGTGTGCTCTCTCAAGTGTGCCAAAACCTAGGTCAAGTGGAATCGTTGGAGCAACTAACAAAATTATTTTGTTCTCTTTTGCAGTTTCGCGTTCAATTCAACGATACGTTAACGTCAACGTTTGAATATCCCTCCGAGTCCTCGCTTATCATTGATGATCCACCGTATGCCGATCCATTTGGCGCTCATCATCATCAGCTTATGATGGCGGAACAGATGCAATTGCTGCAACATCAGCAACAGCAGCAGCAACAGCATCATCATCATGTGGCAGTCGATGAGATAATAGAGCTTCCCACATCGACAGCATCATCCCATAAAAACTCATCAGCATCGGCGTCTTCATCAACAGCGACCAGCAATATGCTGGGGAATTTACCATTAGGTAAGTATTATCCGATTAACCGATGTGGCATGAACGAAATGGAATGGCTTGCTCTCTCTTGCCTGATTGCCTGCCTGCTCTGCTGCCTGTCTGTCTGTCTCTGTTTCTCCTCCTTCACTCTCTTTCTCTCCTTCTCTATCTATGTCTGTCTCTTTGTCACACTCTGTGTGTGTGTGTGTGTGTCTCTCTCTCTGTTGTAACTCTAACTGCATTTGTGTTTGATTCTAGTCCTACTACTCTTAATTCTTGATTTAAAATGCTGTGCTCTTGAGCTTTGTTTTGTTTAATTCATTTTTAAGGTTCGTAAATAACACACAGGTTAAATACACATATGGAACAATCGGTCGGAAAATAGTTTTTTAGTGAGAAATGGTACTGAATTTGGTCTAATTCTTTCGGAAAGATTATTTGGGACCAGAGAAGCAAAACGTTTTTGAACCAAACTGCTAATTCGCGTACCCAATTCGGTTTCCATTTTAAAATGCTAAACCGAAACCCTCATCGATTTGTTGATCTGAAGAATCAGCTTAGTGCTTTTGGACCTTAAATCAGAGTTTCTGCTGTATGCTGATGATTTTAAAATGGTGTGCATGTAACTCATTCCACTTAATCTAAACAAGCGGTGGGCACGAACTTGCTTCCATTGCTCCGAGATTTAATTTACGGCAACTGGCTTCACTCTGGCGCAAAAGAAACTGCATTGTTTAGAGGCGCCTACTCGCACGAGCAAACGTTGCAGCAAGCGAAATTGCCAATTGTCTCACTGGTCGACTCGATCCTAGCTGTTGTTGTAGTTGGACTGCTCCCAAACTTAAATTTTGTGCCCACCACTGATCTAAATAATGGCTTTTTTATTGGCAGGTACCTTAAGAAAGAGCCTGTATTATGCTCGGCTTTGTCCAGTTCTATATTGAAGAATATTTCTTGCATTTGGACTTCATGTACAGAAAGAAATTTCTTAAATTTGCGCTTCTTCCACTCAACTTTTATAAACCTTTAGGTGTGCCCTGTTCCATCTCAAAACTCTGGATCATCGAAGAAATATTGCGTTATTTAATATTTTTAAATGACCTTATTTCAGGGCCCTTAAAAGCTTTAACTCCTTGCCCGTTAGCATGCACTTTGACTTTGACTCTAAGGGTGCACGCAAACATGCGGCTGAAAGCTGAACTGACGGCCGATCATGATATTTTAGTACGTCAGCAAGCCGAAATAAACCAACATGCTTGATTGATTCCGCAAAGCTGAGCTTACAACTGAATTCTGCACATCAAACCAGCGCTTGTTGTCCACACTTACATGTACGGAGCGTGGTTATTTGTCAGCCTTAAGTTCTGCCGTCAGTTCATCTTTCAGTCGCATGTGTGCGCGCACCCTAAGAGCAAAATATTGCTATCCGAATTTTTTAATTTGCGCGGCTCGGCTCATTACAGCGAAGTTTGATGATGTTCGAGTGGGAAAAGATATACATCAGTCGGGTTATCTTAACCACCTCATTCAGAGAATTTCTCTACCCTTCGGTCTTAGCAAAAGTTAGGCCAACTCTTAGAACTAAATTTAAAAAAAAAACGCCAAAGTTAACAAGTGTTTGTATTGACCTTAGCGTCAACCGCTTCAACAACTGTTTATAACTGGAGCAATACAATTTTCTTTAGGGATTATTTTGCTTTTTGATTGGTCTAATCTTCTTCTTTGGCCCGATATTTATATCGAAAATTTTACCAAAAGGTTAGGCAACTAACTTAAGGTTTTAAGCCCGCAGTCACAAAATGCAAGAACAAACATGGAAATCGGGTCAAAGATAAACGGAGAAGTTGAAGCGATGACGAACACATTGCCGCCTCTGGAGAAGTAGCGATGCTACCAATCAACAATATAGAGAAACACGAAGTGTGTCTAACCACAAAAAGGCTGAAAAAAGAACAAATTGCTCGCTGAATTGTTCAAGACTGGACTGCGAGGAATTTGTAAGGTGCTTAGACCAACTCCTAAGAAGAATATGGTCCGACGAAAGCATGCCCGAAGATTGGAGTCTGAGTGTACCGTGGGATCAGTCACCCACACAACGTGAACGTCTAAAGCCGCTTATGAGCACACATACCAGATATTCACATTGCGACAAATCCCGTAGACACAGTCCAGTCGATCGGTAAATAATAACTATAATGAAAATCGAAGCTATTTGAATGTTTTCTACGAGTAACGAGTAAAGTCGAAGGTTTTATGCTTAAAAGTTTTGAAATTCAGAAACTGAAACTGGCTTATAAATATCATTGATAGAGAAGTGGAAAAGTTTGTAAAATGTTGTAAAGATTGCCTCACTTCCAAGTAAACCAGCACCAATGAGCAGACACACTTTTCCGAATGGTAATTGATATGATTGATGAATAATATTACTCGCCTCTGATCTGCTTGGCCCATTACCAAATGGGCAACATGTATTTGTCCCCTTATGGACTAGTATTTTTGTTACATGAAGTTCAAGCTAATTCAATGCAAGGCAACGCGAGAAATATTCTTCAGGTTAGGCATACCATATTGAACAGATCTTTAGCCTTCCATACGGGCGACAATATGAACAGGTCAATGCTTAAGCGTTTAAAGATAGCAAATGCTTATAAAAAAAGGTTTCCTAGAAGAGATCTATGACTTTTTATACATATATAAGGTTGTCAAAAAAGCCTTGCGGTATTTTTATTGAATTTTCAATTGTTCATAAAATTGGTTATAACAATGCGATTTAAGTCAAATATGCGCCGTTTTGTTCGATGACGAGTTCCCAACGAGATGCCAACTTCACAATGCCCCTCTTATAGAAGCTCGCTTCCCTATTGGCAAAAAACTCGGAGAGCCAATTTTCACAGGACTCTCTTGTGGCCAACTTCCGACTACCAAGCTCGTTCGCCATGGACAGAAATAGGTGGTAATCACTTGGTGCGAGATCCGGACTATACGGTGGATGCAAAAGAACCTCCCATCCGAGCTCCCGGAGCTTCTGGCGCGTCACCAAAGATGTGTGTGGCCTGGCGTTGTCCTGATGGAAGACAATTCGGCCTCTGTTGATCAAAGATGGCCTCTTCTGCATGAGTGCTGCATTCAAGCGGTCCAGTTGTTGGCAGTACAGGTCCGAATTGAGCGTTTGGCCATAGGGGAGCAGCTCATAGTGGATGATTCCCTACCAATCCCACCAAACACACAGAAGAACCTTCCTGGCCGTCAATCCAGGCTTGGCCACCGTCTGGGCAGCTTCACCGCTTTTCGACCACGACCGTTTGCGCTTCACGTTGTCGTAAGTGACCCACTTTTCATCGCCAGTCACGATCCGCTTCAAAAACGGGTCGATTTTGTTGCGATTCAGAAGCGATTCGCATGCATCCATACGGGCAAAAATGTTTTTTTGCGTCAAGTCGTGTGGCACCCATACATCGAGCTTCTTTTTGAATCCAAGCTTCTTCAAATGGTTTATAACGGTTTGATGACTCATGCCCAGCTCTTGGCCGATGCTACGGCTGCTACTATGCCGGTCTCTTTCGATCAATTCAGCGATTTTATCGCAATTTTCGCCGACAGGCCTTCCGGACCGTGGCGCATCTTCGATCACCTCTGCACCAGAACGAAAACGTTGAAACCATCGTTGTGCGGTGGAAATGGAAACTGTATCGGGTCCATAAAACTGCACAAATTTTATTGGCAGCATGAGATGCATTTTTGCCTTTATTGTAGTAGTACTGTAAAATATGCCGTACTTTCTCTTTATTTTGCTCCATGTTTGCGACGCTATAACTCACGAACGACTAAAAACAAACAACAATAAATCAAACACGTGTTAGCGCATGAAAAGAGCTTTCCAAAAAGCTCTAGCGTGAACCTATGCGACGAATACAACTAGAACTACGCGCTTGCAAAGACAAGCTTGCGGAAATACCGCAAGACTTTTTTGACAACCTTATATAATGTTACCCCACACGAAACCACCGGAAGTCCTCCCACCGAACAAATGTTCAACAGGGTATTTGTAGACAAAATTCCAGAAATTCAGGACTTAAATGATTCCATTTTGAGACCGAAGAAAAGGATAGAGATGCCCATGAGAAACATAAAGGAAAGGTATTAGCCGATACAATCCGCGGAACTAGAAAGATAGAAATAGACAAGGTTCTAGTAAAGAACGTTTTATTATCAAACAAACTGACTCCAACGTTCGACACAACAGAATGCAAAGTAAATGATAAAAATGGCGACATAGTTAAAGTTTACGGAGGAGAAAGAATACTGACGCGAAACTTTTTCTATTTAAAAAAAAAAATACCAAAGACTTCGGAACCTACAGAAGTCCAGGCTCAGTTAAACCCGACAAACCTTCTAGATCCTTCAATTCCAGATGTCTCCTCGACGCCGATGATGGCGTCTACTCAATCAAGATTCCCCCATGTCGGCTATCACTATAGGCAATGAGATTAAGAGTGGATCCCCAAATACAATGGAGGGATGTGATAGCTGAAAAAATATAAATAACACAACATAGATACCCATGATACCATTTGTCATAGACAGATTGATATATGCTGCCCAGGCACACGGCAGTTGGTATACGGTTGGTGTGAACCACTGAACCAAACCAAATCCGCGGTGCGACCAGCAACCAAACCGGTTATTTTAAAATATCTCTAAACCACTGAACCGAACCAATTTGTAAGAAGAATTAGAATGGCCCTACGTTTTAAATAATTTTTTGACCTTTTTTACACCCTTTTATTTCATTCGATCTCTCTCGATTTTTGTGTTTATTGTTCCCATTGTTCTTGACTTTTGTGTGTTATTTTACGAACCCTGTTCATTATCATTATCATCATCATCGTGCTGTTGTTCTTGTTATAGTTTAACACTTGTGTTTTTTTTTTTCTTGCTTAGAGGGGGTCTAATTAACACTGAACACTTGACATACTGCACACCCTTGCACACATGCACCCACACCTGAAGCAACAACTCGAGGTATGGAATAGAGTACCTTTTTTTTCTTCGAATAGATAAATGGCCAACTGTCTGGCAGGGAATGTCCCGCGAATTGTTACTCCAAAAAGTTATAACAAACAGTTTCCATACTTTACAGATGCTGATAGCACAGCACAGATAGCTGACCCTGCCTCCGTCTCCGTCTTTGTCTCAGTCTCCACCTCCACCTCAGTCCTATCTATGATCAGGGCCAGGACCATGGGCAAATGCGGCTGTTGTCCCTGGCCCAAGCTCAAAGTCCTTGGCACAAAGTTTCGCAAATTAACTCAGCTCATCAGGTGGGTGTGCAGCTCTTCAGCAGCCCAGCCCCAAACCAATACCACGCTATCTCTAGAACCGCACAGTCCCACCCAAAAACCCCCCGCCCCACTACTCAAAGATCCAAGGCCAGGCTTTCAATTTTGCCTCACGCATATTTGCAGATTACCCAATATTAGAGAAGGGTATTATTTTGCAACAGCCAACAACAACAACACCACCAGCAGCAGCAGCAACACCACTACCAACACCAACACCACCACCAGTACCAGAGCAACAACAGCCAGAGTCCAGACCCGAACCAGTCGCAGTCGCTGCCGCAGCGCCGCTCCCGCTCCACCGTAGGATGAGACCATCGGTCTTACTTAAGCCTCAATATGCCTGCTTTCTGCAAAATGATGCACTGCCTCAGCCCAAGCCGCAGCCCCGCAAAGCTGCCTCATTCTCGCATGGTCAACACCAGCAGCCGAGGCCGCCTCAGCAGCAGAGTAAATATAAACTACCTACCACAACCACATCTACAGCTCGCAGCAGCAGGAGTAAAATCGATAGTAGCTATCGTCGACGTCCCAGCTTGCCGGCCATCCGTTCGTCGTTGTCGTCGTCGCTAGCTCTACCCAACGCCTCCACAGCCCTGCTCCAGGCACGCATACCGGGCAACACGCTGTACTATGTCTGAGTTCTCCAAATCTCCAAATATCAAAAACAAAAAAAAATACAAAAAATTCCTCGTTAACTCCTCAAAATCGAAATGTAGGCATACTGCGAAAGCTTTTTACTCGTATTGTATAACCTAGGCTAAAGTTGGTTCTCCCCTGACCCCGTCCTCCACACCTGCTGGTCTCTACTGGTGCACCTTATAACCAACCCACCACCACCACCACCACCACCACCTTATATAACATTAGATTTTAGTATGTGCTATAAATATTTATGGGAATTCAGGAACCACACATGCATCAGCTTTTTCTCCTTTCGACTTCTAAACAATGTAAACTGTAAATAGCGGCTTCACTCTACGTTTATGCGGAGCCGAATACAATTAATTCTTGGGATTGGTACTTTTAAGACACAAAACAAAGCTTCCAAAAGAAAATGGGTTGGGTGGGTGTGTTCTAATCAAACCTAAACCCTATTGACGGTATTTTACATACAAATTGTGTGTAAAAAATTCGAATTCGTGCGTGTACGGTCTTATATAAACCGTCAAAAAACGCAAATGCACAATTTAAAACGCTTTCAAAATGCTTTATTAAAAGTCAGTACAGATATAGAGATATTACAAGAGCAACCTCTGAAAGCTTATGCTTGAAATTTGACAACTCTTTATTATTCACTTTGTTTTGTATATCAATTAAAGAGAAATACTCGCGAAATAAAACGCTGTTTTCTATAGTTTTTCTTAATATAAGTAGCTGATCTAGTTTAGTTTATCAATATAAACTTTCTGCACTTGCTATAGACGAAATAATATGCTGTTTTTTCGCAAATATGTTACAAGTAAGTCAATACTTGGCTATTTATAGAAGAATTTCAATGAAAACTTTCAGTAAACTGATCACAAAGGCAAATTGTTATTGTTATCTGAAACAAAATGAAAGACCTTGAGAAACATCTAATTCATTTCTCATGAATTTAAGTAATGGTAGAGAAACTTGTCATAGATATTTATATATTTTTATGTTATATACTAAGGCCGATTTCTCTTCTTCCAGATAGCTGCTATGTGTCAGATAAGCTTACAATTTACACTGCTATGTGTAAGTTTATGTGACATATAGCTCTATGTAAAAGATGAGAAATCGACCTTAAGTCGGCAAGAAATTCTCTTGAAAACGTGTTGCATGGAAGCTGGCATGACGACCATATGGATGACATGCGACAAAATCATAAATTTAATTAAAGAGGTGCTCGTCCCATTCCGGACATGATGCAGATATTTCCACCTTCTACGCAGAGGACCCAATTGACAGTAATTCATATGCATCGGTAATACCAACGCCCAAGATCTAATGCTGTTTAATTTAACAAGAAAGACTAGCATTAGAATTCGAAAAATATGTCCCAAAACACCCACATAGTCTTCCTTTGGGAAAAGGACCAATCAACTCAACACCATGAGATTTTTAAACCTCATATAGCATTGACTGACAGATGTAAGATGTTAGATGTGGCCAGTGTAAATTTCCATTTCACATCATCATCAAACTCCATGCGTTCCTTTAAAATGTGCTTAGTGTGCAGAGACTATTAGTCTGGAACTGGATTTTATTTCTTATGCAGTCAAAGTAGCCGATATTTTGAGCATGTCATTGCACATTGACGAACAATTTAGGGGTGGCCTCTTCTTTAAAAGCCCAGAAACTTAAATTTCCGACTAGATTTTAAGAAAACCAGACTATAATCCCTAATTAGGGGTTTCGTGAAATCCATCAAAGCTACTTTTATGGAGATTTAACGGATTATCGGCCGATCTACAAAGTAAACGGATTTTTAGTATATTATTTAGTCCAGAGTTAAAAAAGTTCAACCTTACGGACTGTTGACCCAAACCCTGAGAGATAGGAGATACAGTGAATTTTTAACTGTAGTCTTATCTTTTGCTGAAAGTGAGTACTAAGCTCTGATCTTTGAAACAATTTTGTCGGGAAATGTAGAAAATTCGCAGAAAACTGTTGTTTGAGACTCTAGTTTATCATCCGATCAGGTTCAAACTCATTTTTAAAGAGTTGTATGAAATTTCAACAATGACTGCATACTAATCTTCCGAAAAATTCACCTCCTGGGTGGAAAATGGTTAAAAGTTTTGTGCCCTGCGATTAGCTCCAAACTAATTTTCAAAGTTACACATAAACAAATACAACAACGAAAACGTACAAATAATGTAATAATGTAAATGTACAAATACAGCCATGCTCCCATTTTCGCTTTCGCAAAAATTTTACGATTTGGTCGCTAAATCGCAAAAGTAGTTGCTCCGAAATTCGCAAAATTTCGCCTATTTAAAACCGGCGACGTCTGAGTCCGTGAAATGAAAAGCAAATGGAAAATGTCGCTACAGTTAACAGCTGTCATCCTATGAATCAATTTTTTTTAACATTCTTTGACTCTTTAAGATTGTATTTGTCGACTCTCTTATACAGTTTGGATTAAACTCTTGTGTTAAACAACTTTTTTCCTAACCCTCCCGAAATTGCACAAGCAGCAAAATACCTTTTCACAACAACAACAAATTGCGATTTGGCTATGGTATATATCGATACATAACTATCGATAGCCGATAGAATTGCTAGAGTTGCCCAAGTAGACAGCGGAACGTAAAAAGATACGAAACAATGCTTAAACTTCACATACAAGCTTGATGATTTTTAGTTGTGGGTTAATTATGGTTTTAAATTATTTAAGTAAATACCACACAGAACTACAGGCAAGTTTTTTAATAGTAAAAATGTGAGCGGCATGTTTGCAAAATGATGACTACGATCGTTGGCAACTCTGTCAGCTGTTTCTAAAGCGTGTTTATTATTGAAACAAGCCAAACATGTAAGTTTCGTTATAATTTAAATTTGCCTGTCTAATTTTATTCATTTTGAATATTATTATTCCATTAATTGTAGGGGCAAGCATAAAAATTCGAATCAGGATGAAATCATTCTCAAGTTTATGAGAAATAACCCTGATTTGGCCAGGGGATTTGCCAAGGGCGATCGGATTGACATTGATGCCAAATGGTCAAAGTTGGCAGTTGAATTAAATGCGGTTGTTGGCTTTCTAATTTGAATGTGTGTTCCATCTACACATGCGATAATGCTAGGAAGTTGGTATTTGGATCTGTAATGGCGCTCATCAGCTGTTTTTGTTATGTGCAATGACACAAACCGGTTTGGAAATGAAACATTATTGATATCAAAAACTGACGAAATTTGGAGCACACTAAATTGAAATCGTACGAATTTGCTCAAATCGCAATTCGCAAAATTAAGTGAAAACCGGAGCATGGCTGATAGCGCTCGTACATGAAAACGTTGTGAGACCGTTTATGCTAAAAAATGTCAAACTTTTTTTTGGTATTACCAGATTTTAGCTATTGACATTAGTGTGACCAGTTCCCGAATTATAAATAGTACTCTACGTATAAGCACGAGACAAAATCTATTTGACTCAACTCTAAAAATTCGGGTCCAGTACATACATTTTTTTTTATTTCCTTCTCGAAAATTTGGTATAAGTATGGATGTTTTAGTGTGAAGCTTTTTAATGCTTGAATAACAATCTTTTCGATAAAATACGATAAATATCGATAAACAAGTTCGGACAAACCTTTTCATGGGTGACATGTCATAAAGTACATATAAAAATTAGTCGCAGGGTCCATCGAAATATCACTCAAATTAGATATGGGCGATAAGTCCGCATACAATTCGGACATAATGCCCAGATTTGTTCGGAGTTAAGGCCCATGTGGATATTTGAATTCAGTGTCAGAGCACAGCTAACAATGAGAAAATATATATCTGAAAAAAATATAAAAAAGACTATGCAAACTTAAAAGATTAGGAACAACGGCTCAAGAGTCCGAACTCTCATTTGCTGAAAAACAATTCCTAATCCTTAAAATTTGATTTCTAACCGCACCCGCTCTATTCACCAGATAATGCTCCTTCAGATTATCGATGGTTTAGATCAGCTTTCTTTCTCTCAACACCTAATGTAATACATTTTACAACAACCACTGGCTGATCGAAAGCAAATCATGAAAAGAAATGCCCTTTCCATTGTTTTTTGGGCCCACCGCTGGTTTAGATCGATGACAAATTGATTGTCTAGCTTCCGTTTATTTCAAGAAGTGGTATATCTGGGTTGATTGAAATTGTGCACTTTTACCTTGCGCAAAATCTTATTCTTCCAGAAAGTTGCATAAAGTAGCCGTGGGCTTTATGTCATGTCAGCCTTTTCATGATACAATAACTACAGTAGCGCTTCCATATGCTCAGTTGGCCTTGTGGTCCAATGATTTAAGCTTGCATTTTTTGTGGGGTTCAATCAGGCACTTAGTATAACACCCAACTTTACTTGTGAAAACTGACATGCTAACGTTGAGAGAGACAATTTTGGTCATAATTTTTCGTTAGAGTAAAGCCATATTTTTAAAGAGGCTGAGTTTATGCACAACAGTGACTTTTGTCCATTAACGAAAAATTGCGACAATAATTGTGTCATTTTAGCCTCTATCAGGTGTTTCTCTGGCAATACTCAGTATACAAATTGTACAATTCTTAACTAATTCCAAATTGGCTCTGACGTATAAACCAGTTCAGTTGGTGCATTGTGTAAGCTTATCCGTTTGTTTGTATGTATATGTAATATTTATGTAGTGTTTTTTTTTGTACTATTATTTCCATTATATGTTTTTGGTTTTTTATTTTTTGTTTTTGTTATTAATCTATTTGGTATGCAGCACAATGCCAAGGGGGGGGGAGTCAGGGGGCATGTATTGAATTGCAATTGTTTGCTAGTTACGCTAACCATTTCTGTTGTTTGTTGCTTGCTCTGTCCCTCACTCTCTCTCTCTTTCTCTCTCTCGCTCGCTCTGGCTCACTATACTTAACCTCTTCCCTCTCTGTCTTACTTATTCTAAATGCGGTTTTCATTTCAACTTTTTGTATTCTTGTGTTTTTTATACTAATTTCTTTTGCAGATATTATTTAAATGTAACAGAAAGAAAAAAAAAAACCAAAATAATATCTATATATGCATAAAATGTATAACCAAAAACAAAAATATAACAAAACTGAAGCGTAGCCTCCGTCTACCCGATGTGAACACAACAACAAAAATCAATAAAAATAGATATGCCAAAACACCTCTAACAACCAAATGCACTGCAGTTCGTTCAGATTGCCAACCACTTCAACTGGTGGTTAGCAGAGCAAACGAAGCCTAACAATCAAAACTAATCGCCAATTCATATTACTTCTTAAGGTAACTAACCCCGCAATTAGATGACAACCACAAAAAAAAAAAAAAAAATAACGAAAAAAAAAACACATTGCACGCTAGAAGGGATGCTGATACAAGTTAGCAGTGTTGGGTTGTTTATGAGTAAGTGAACAAAGATGGAGTTGCTCATGTGAAATCGTAATCTTTTTTTTTGCAATGGTTCGTATAGATAACGAAAGTAACGTACACCGTCGTAGCGCGTACCTACCGAAAAATAGAACTACCTAACTTTACGAGTTCAGTTTTACGTATTTTCAGCTCAAACAAAAATGATCGGGGGTGCCCCAAAAATCACTAGAGATTTTCGTATAAACCCTTTCATTTCAAATTTTAACTGCCTGCATTTACATGTAATGTGGCACAACAATGCTCGGTTACTAGATCAGATGACATAAGTTAGGCGAATTGAAACCGACTGTTCAAAGTCAAGTAGATTTTAGCCAAATCGCTTAAGTTCGCCATCTGATCTAGCAACCGAAGATATACTTTTCACTTTAAACATAAAGTTGTAAAATTTAAATTTGAAATTCAAATGTTTATACCAAAATCTCTAGTGATTTCTGTGTCACCCCGTACACCCCGGCACAATACTTAATGTCAGAGATGGGCGCGTCGCGACGTTCCAATGCACACGAGTTAGCGTGTGCATAGGACCTCTGCTGCGGCCGACTGCACAAAATCACACGTACGCTATAAGCATTGAAAGCGATTTATAGAACACGAATGCGGCGCACGCAAATTGTGCTTGTATGCGTGTGAAAAGTGTGACGATATGTGTGCATGCCCATCTCTGCTTTATGTGAATAAAAGCCCATTTGAAAAGCTTCAATAACTGAAGGCTTTTGAACTGCTATCTTATTTGTACGAATTACACAAGCCAACAAAATGACCAACTTTGTGAGATGCAGCCCTGTTGATTTGAAATTATGATAAGTTTATGTTCACTGAATCCAAAACAAAGTTCGGTTTAGCTTCATCAGCTCTTGTTTCCAAGATATGGCGAAAAAAGGAGGCCACAGTAGGCATAAATGTTTGGATATATGAGCTATTTTCAACAGAGCAAATATCAATGCATCATTAAATAATCAAAGGCGCTATACAATTACAGCAGAAAGTGTCCCAATTGGCCTCTAAAGTCAGACTACTCTCGAATTATAGCATTTTCTTCATAATAAATCATCCCGTTTAAACTAGCAAGGTTATTGGATAAATATTTTAGCCAAATATATGATCTAATTATGTGATTTTTATGTCACTTATTTCAGTTTATTTGGCAAAGTTACAGCCTGTTTAATAGCCTATTTCCACCAAAGAAATGAAGCTTCATTTCTTGAAATGACAAGAAATGAAGAAAATGATATCATTTCTTCCATACAAATTGTTGTTGCATTTTGCCCTTCATTTCCTTCATTTCTCAAAAATGATGGCATTCCCCACGAAGGAATTTGGTATTTTTTTAAAAAGTACTCGCTACTCTCTGGCACTACTCGTTACTCTCTGGAAATAGAAAGTGTCATCACCAATAAACTATTGATTTGAATTTAAAAATAAGGCGCAATTTTGTTTATAATATAATTTAGTCAAAATAAGTTGTGTATTTAGCTTTCTGCTGATTATTCAGGGCGTTAACAATGCGTTCGCCCATGGTAATTGCTTTCCTGCCTGGTATGTCTTTTTTTGGGTAAATATTGCAAAAACTCCCCGTGAGTTTGAAAGTAGCGCCTGTTGTTTAAATCAAACCATTCAGCTGTTTTTGTCAACGTGGCATTGCGAATATCAAAATGATGAAGATTTGTCAATGGAAACAGCATCATTTTTAGAAATGAAAATGATAAGAAATGAAGCCAGTGGAAATAGGCCTATAAGACTAAAATACATACATATATCACTTTATGGGAGGAAAACTAGATTTCCTCCGAAAATTTGTAAGGGAACTGTGTAAAGGCTACTTGATTCATCGTAGAATTTATCATCTACATGTAAACACATAAAAGTTTATGCTGAATCAAGTAGCCTCTATACAGATTAAGAGTGACAATCTAGTTTTCCTCCCATAAATGTAAATATGTATGTTCGGTTAAAGCAGGCTATAGCTCTGCCGTCCTTAAACTCGGCCATTATTAATATTATATGCTTTCAAACAGATTTGCAAATTTTGCTGTCATTGGAACCATCGGTCGGAAAATGGTCTTAGTAATAAAAACGTTTTTGTTTTAAGTAAATCGTTCTTAAGGTCGCTTTCAAACTAATTTGGAAAAGTTGATCGACATCGGTTGACTATATCTTTTGGTTGCCATAGAACCAATCGGTCGAAAATGGTTCTTAGTAAGAAATTTTTTTGTTTTTAATGTAAACGTCCTTAAACTCACTGATTACTAATTCTATATGCTTTCAAATACACTCGCAAAATTGGGTCGAAATCGGATTACTATATTTTAAAATCGGAAAATGAGTCTTAGTAAATTTTTTGGTTATAATTTGTATCTTTCTTAAACTCGGTGATTGTTAATTTGATATGTTTTCAAAAAGATTCGCGAAATTTGGTCAAAATCAGATGTTTATCTGTCGTAAAATGGGTTTTAGTTACAAAAATGTTTGTTTTTTTATGTAAGCGTTCTTAAACTCTGACATTTCAAAACCAGCATTTGCAAGGGTATAAAAACTTCGGCACAGACGAAGTTAGCTTGGCCTTCTCGTCTTAAACTCTTTAGTCGGTCAGTACGTTTCGAAGCATTTAGCGTATATGCGACAGCAAGGCTTTTTCCTTCCGCTTTTAATTTGTCCTACCTGACTGATATTCATAGTCAACGCACGGCCTAAACGGCAACAGCTAGAAAGCTGAAACTTGGACAATATTGATTTTGTGAAACATTTGTGGCAAATAAAAGCAATAAGAAGGAATCAAAAATAATTTCAACCTCCACCCAAATTAGTCAAAGCTTATTTCAATTGCCATTAATTTAGGTATCCGGTTGTATCCAAAATTGAGGTGAATCTCAAAAAATGCATCCCCAAAAGGTTGGAAATTGAAGTATTTAAGGACAAACTCTATTTGCTCACAAATTCAGTTTGATTAATTGAAAACTAATGGTCCAATTTTAGAAAATCCACCAAAGGTTTGTGAAACGAAGATCCGAACGTGATCCAAAATAGTAGTAGTAGTAGTATTTTATCGTATTGAACATAATATAATTTAATTTCTGAATTTTTAGACAGATCAATGACAGTTTAATGCTATGAGTACGAGAAAACCGCATATTAATAAGCAATGAAATTAAAAGGAAACGGGAAGAAATGACATTTTGTTTATTTGACTAGTTATTAGTGTTCATTTAATATACAGCTGCGGCAAAAATAATAGCACCATGACATACATTTTTCTTTATTGATCATTTGTTTAAGAACTATTCATATATTTAACTTGTTTAAGGCTTTTATTTTTACTTTAGGCTCTAATTTATCGAAATACAATGCAAGTGTCGTCGATAATAACATGAAATTGAAATATTTACATTAAGAATGTGAACGTTGAACATTTTAGGCGGCAACAAAAATAGCACTACTTCAAAAATAACTTAAGAAAACGAAAAAAAACCGCGAAGTTCTGGAATATTTGTATTCATTTGTATTCTTCATCGATATAGTGTATTAATATTTGGTTGTAAAACCTTTGGCAGCAATGACAGCAGCACTACGTCTCGTCATAGAATTGACCAAATTTTGGCACCTTTCCCGTGGAATACTGCTCCAAGATTCTTGAATGATAGCCCAGAGCTCCTGATTATTCCTTGGTTTTGCATTGGAAACATATTTTTTTACATCAGACCAAAGATTCTCTATCGGGTTTAAGTCTGGAGACTGAGCAGGCCAATCCATTAGGTGAAGAGATCTGTCTTGAAACCACTTACGAGCTTTCTTGCTGGTATGTTTAGGGTCGTTATCCTGTTGGAAGACCCACAACAACGGCATTTCGTATTCCGCATAAGGCAGCATCACTGTTTGCAAAATATCGCAATAGACATGTTGATCCATAATACCTTTTATCCAATGTATTGGACCCACTCCGTAATAAGAAAAGCATGCCCAAACCATGATACTCGTTCCACCGTGTTTTATGGTCTTGCAGGTGAAACTCGGGCGGTATTCCGAATTGGGGGGTCGCCGTACATAGGATCGAGATATAGCACGATTTTGCTTTCATCCGACCATAGGATGTTTCTCCACTTTTCTGCCGGCCAATTCAGGTGCTCTTTGGCTGGCAATTTAAGGCATTACTAATCATTTTATTGGAGCAACCGACGATTTGCCCCACCTGAGCGTAGGTGTTGCCTTCCTCGATAAGCTTTTTAATGATTTCCCTCTTTTCGTCACTACAATGCTTTCCGCGACCCATAATTAATAATTTTTTTGAACTTAATGATAGTGTGGCGACTCGACTTTGCAATACGACGCATCTACTGTCCGCAGACACAACAACAATCATCATGTCGCCGAACACCTGCAGTCTGTTCCTCGGAATCTCAAAAAATCCGTTATCAGTGCTATTTTTTTTGCCGCTCTGTTTTGCACTTCGTTTGCTGAGATGCCTTATACAGAAAAAACCGTTAGCAAATTGAGCATTAACACATTACTCTCAGAGAGATCACATGTAAGCCTATACTGTACAACAAAATTATTAAACCAATTACAAAAAAAAACAAAAGATGTATTGCATCAAAGAATTTTATATGACGCAGTGCTATTATTTTTGCCGCAACTGTAGCAAAGCGATATTTAAGCGCATGTTGTTAAAACGAAGACAGCATTTCCCAATTTTCTCCATTCAACCAGCTTATATGTTCGGTTTCCGATAAGGCAGACTTGTTGAGGTACAAACTTCGTAGCTCGCCCAAGATTGGGCAAACTCCTATCAGTCAGTATTGATGTAGTTTACGTGCGGCCTGTAGTTCAGATTGAGCATTTCACATCGAGCGCGGCATATAATGGAGATCGCTTGCATGCCGAAGCGGTCTTGAAAATAGTTTAGTGCTCCAAGATTGTGGTTCAGTTTTTTGTAAATGATTGTGGACTCACTTAGGGACATCAGATATTGAAAGTTTTCCTTTTCCCGGAACTCGATGTTTTTCAGTATCAGCTTATGTGAGACTTTCCAAGTCTCTGGACAATCAAAATTTATATCGAGATTGCAATTTCTCAAACACTTGAGTTTTGCTAGCTAACATCATGTCTGCTACAATTCTGGACAGTCTTTCGCTGGGCATATCAAAAATCTTACGGATATATTTGAAGTGGGTTTTGAAGACAGTATATGTGAAGAGTGAACAGGTCGGTTTCCAAGTGGATGGCGTAATTTGGAGTCGTGTTTGGTAGTTTGAACATCCGTTAAAGTTGCTCAACTTCTTCGTACTGGGTACATCCTCATAGTTGCGATCCATAGCACATCACAGACCTAGCCGCAGCTTCAAACAGGAGAAATTTGGGGCTTGACAGGATTAGCGGTTGCCCAAAAAAGTTTTTCCACGAGCAGTTTATCGCTTTCTTGGAGGTGAGGACTAAAATTCATGTTTCCCGACTAAGGTATTTAAACCTGGTTACTGTCTCCAGTTCGACGTCATCCAAAAAAAATTTTTAAAAAAAATGTCCAATTTAGGAAAATCTTCATTTAGGGCAAGCGCACACATGCGACTGAAAGATGAACTGACGGCAGAACTTAAGGCTGATCTCGAAAAATAACCATGCTTCGTGCATGCTAGTGAGCACAACAAGCACTGGATTGATCTTTAAAATTCACTTGTAAGTTCAGCTTTTCGGATTCAATGGAGCATGTTTGTCTATTTCGGCTTGCTGATGTACTAAAATAACATGGTCAGCAGTCAAATCATCTTTCAGTCGCTTATGTCCGCGCGCTTTTAAGGTTTGAGAAAATTAATCGATTATTTAGCTAACTAAAGAGCAGCCAAAAAGGAGAGATTTTAGAGATGCATATAAAACCGAACGATAGCATCAAAGAGTGGGTACAAAGCCACTCACTTTGTTCACTGAAATTGAGCAATTTGACCCCATACACTAACCAGGGTAGCAAACAACCGATATATCAGCATCCTTTCTGCCACCAAAACAATTTCAATTTCGATTTGCATTTGTTTTTAAGCACCTGCTCCTCCACTACTACTACACACTCTCTCCATTAATCCAATACCTAAATTCTTGTACTAACCCGTCCACAAGATACTTAAAGCCAGCTCTAAAAGCGTCTCATGCAAATCTCCTTCTGTTGGGATTATCTCTAATGTATCTATTGCACTCACTTTGCAGGTTCAACCGCTCTGGGCTTGTATACGCCCATGAAGGGTGGCTCGGCCATGGATAGCCTATTCCAGTTGGGCGTTACACGATACACGTTACCGGATAGCGGCAGCAGCAGCAACAACAGCAGCAATGGCGGCAGTCCAGCGGCCACCAATGGCAGCGGCAGCGCCTTCAATGGCAACGGCAGCATTTTGGGCATTGGCCAGGGCCTGATCAAGGACAGCGATGAGGAAGTGGATGCCAGCAGAGGGGACGATGACTACTTACCGGCCAGCGGCGGCGTTGTGTACAGCGAGGGCACAAAAAAGACGGATTTATTGTATTAGCAATCCCTCCCCCACTTCCCTCATCCCTGAAAACCGTGCGCTTAGGTGAAATATCAATTTCAGTTATACATAATAATCGTCATATGGAAATCTACATAAATACGTATATATAGATATTGTTTGTAAGTCGTAGACATAAGTACGATACCAGATACAATCGCAACACTTTTTTTTCTATTCATATTATTACTATTAAAATGATTATGATCTATGTAACTGTAATGTATCTATTATGGCACTGTAAAATCCATTTCCAACGTTATTCTTTACACAATGCATGTATGTATGCATTTTTTTTTTTTTTTTTTGTTTCGTTTGTACTTTAAAGGAAATCTAAAATCAAATCAAATATTTGTAAACATCGAGGTTGAGCCCACAACACAAAACCCCGTTTTGGAGTATCCTAAGATTAGGTCACGTCTTTACCCCTTTCCCACAACCCCAACAAAAAGAAAGTAAAGAAATATTGTAAACATTTGCCTCATAATTATATTATTATTACTACAAACATTAGCGATTATTGAAATATTTTTTACAAATTGTATTCCGTAAAAAAACAAAAAATAAATATTATAAATATATAAATACCATATACACGTATATATATATATGTATTTGTATGTATGTCTAAATAAAAATATATGCTCAGATCATGACAACAAACGTTAGAAATTCCACAATTTGATTTCATTCAGTATCGAAAACAACAGCAGGGAGCTCTGTGCTGCAAAGAGGACTAAGGCCCAATTTCACAATGTCCGGTTAGTCAAACTTACCGGCAGATTAGCCGCATTTGCGTGTCTCATGCTGTCCGAGCGGCAAAGTTAACCGCTGCCTCATGATAGGGTCAAATTTTAACCTGCCGGCAAGCTGCGATAGAACTATCGATATTTTTACCGATCGACAAACAGCTGTGTCCTAAATTTGTATTTTACTTTGTCAATTGCCAAAACAAAATGTTTATAAATAAACAAATTTCTTACATCCACGCAATGGAAATGGAAGATTCAGGCGGTAAGACAAGAAGACACAGGCGCGGCGATGTGGAACTTTCTGTTCAGCAGAACAGCAGCAAAAGTTTTGAGCGCCACTCCGGCATATCCGAAATGGCACCAATGGCAAATCAGGCAAACTCGCTGACCGCCGTCTGCAAAATCGAGGGACCCACCTGGCCAATGGCATCACCAATTGCCTCATGCCTATAGTGATCTAACCGCTGATACGTGTGCACCATACTGAAAATATTATCCAGCACCAGGAACGGTATTACCACAATGGTGGTGGTTATACCCACCTAACCTAAGACGGAGTAACGAATAAATAATGCGAGAGAGTACAGGGAGAGTATTTATTATTTTACTGATCTGGATGATGCCAAATTTGTTCAACGATTCAGGTTAACAAACTCAGCATGTCAAATAATTCTTGCTAGGATTAGAGATCAAGTATCTTCGCTAAGTAACAGGAAAAACCTTAACTTCAGTTGTGATTCAATTTATTATGATTTGGATTGTTAACTAGAATCGTGGATTGTTCTCAGAGAGCAAACTTATGGTGGCGCTGCGCTCTTATGCAAGTGGCTTCTTCCTTATCAATGCGGGCGACTTCTGTTGAGTCAGACTTCCTTCGGCAAACCGTGCAGTTATTCAAGATTCCCACGCTATTGCATTACTGGCCATCCCAAACAGACACTGACTGATTTTTTTTTTTTAATTCTCGTACTTATCCCGTAAGTCTTTCCAAGGGCAATGAACTACGGCATGGCGGCAAACTGATCTCCAAGCTCAGGCCTTCTGCTTCCAGGTCTCCGCATCCCTTTTTTTTGTTCTCCAAAATGCATTTGTTTGACTCAAAAAGGCTACAAACGAATGTTCCTCAGCCGCAGAAAAGTTCTTCGCTCTTGGTCTTTTCTGTGTTTCACTTTGATTCGTCATCGCAAGCAATTATATTTAACTCTTTTTTCAAAGAATTACACTAGTTTACAGCCGAAAAGAACCATTTCTAATGAAACTATTTTTAAGTGTAGTTTGGATTGGTGATCTCAAAAATCAATTTCAAAAATTTTTGTATAGCTACGTTTTCATACTCTGTACCGAAGGTACATAGAGTATATTAAGTTTGTGCAAAAGTATGTAACAGGGAGAAGGAATCGTTTCCGACCCTATAAAGTATATATATTCTTGATCAGCATCAACAGCCGATTCGATATAGCCATGTCCGTCCGTCCGTCTATCTGTCTGTCCGTCCGTCCGTATGAACGAAGAGATCTCAGAGATGGTAAGAGATAGAGGTTTGACATGTATGGGGCATATATTTCTTATACTTGCAGGCAGATCAAGTTTATTTTCAATTTTTGCCGCGCCCCCTCCCGCCCCCGCAATTTGGAAAAAACATCATATCTCCTACAGTTTTGAAGATAGATCGTTCGTACCTTCTAGAGATACCTTGTAAACAAAATTATTTATCGTCAGGCTTGACCGACTTTCTTTCTTGTTTAAATATGAACTTTTTTAATTTTTTCGGTAGGTGCACTTGCATTTTGAGCCGTATCTCACTTCATAATCATCAGATGCAGTCAAGCAAGATATGAATCGAAAGGTAATTGAATTGTCAATAATCGCACAAAACACTATTTTCGCATCGGTTAAGTAGTTTGAACACAATAATAAAAAATATAAAAAAAAAAATCTATTTTTTGCTTGAAAACGCAATAAATTTCGTTTCCAAACGCCTAGGAAAAATATTTAAAAATTCAAAAAAAACTATTTTTTTTTTCTACTTAAGAACCGCACTTCTGCAAAGAAAATAAGATTTGATGAACAAAATCTATCAATGAATTCAAGAGCTGGAAGCACAATTACATATGTGCTGAAAAAAAAGGATTTCAGATTTTTTAAAAATAAATTTTCCTTTGCTTCGACTTTTGTTCTGTTCTAGAATTTTTTTCTGATTTGGCTATTAGCCCTCTTCTAATATTGACCAAAAGAGAGAGAAGATAGAACAAAAAATTTTCTAAATACTTAAAATACTCAAATTTTACTATTAGTTCCTTCACTTAAATTGATCCAGCTACAATATTTATTCATAGATTTTCTTCATCAATACCTTATTATCTTTATAGAAGTACGATTCTTATTTGAGAGAATAAAAATAATTTTTTTGGATTTTTTTATATTTTTCCTAGGCTATTAAAAATGAAATTTCTTGCATTTTTATGCAAAAAATCGATTTTTTTGATATATTTTTGGTCATTGTATTCAAAATTCTAAACCGATCTGACAATAATGCTCTACGCTATAATTGAAAATTTAATTACCTTTCGATTCATATCTTGCTTGACTGCATCTGATGATTATGAAGTGAGATACGGCTCAAAATGCAAGTGCACCTACCGAAAAAATTAAAAAAGTTCTTTTTAAAAAACGAAGCTATACAAAAATTTTTGAAATTGATTTTTGAGATCACCAATCCAAACTACACTTAAAAATAGTTTTGTAAACTAGTGTTACCAGCGGCAAAAATAGCATTAAAAAAAGCCAAAACAAACACAGCTGTTTCGTCGACAGTGTCAGGTCACACTTTTGCAGCGATAGCAATTAATCGAACCTGCCGGTAAGTCTCGCTGAGAAAACCAAAAGACTTAACCTCTGGTAATTCCGGCCGGCAAATTTGACCGGCCGGTACCGAACCGCAACTTTTGAGAAATTGGGCCTAAGACCCACCGCCGCAAACAGACAGCGGAGCGGAGCACAGCTTACCAGGATTGGTTAATCAAGCACACAGAGACATACATATATATATATTTTATTGACTTTAAGCATAGAATAATCATTGTATAATCTTTGCTTTAAGGCAACGTTTAAAACAGCGAACAGAAGAAGTCTGTTCTACAAACTGAACAGCATCGGGCCAAAATGCTCAAGGCAATAATTCAGCTGGACAATATTTGGTTTCAATAAGACGGCGCTACGTGCCACAATCGATCTTCTGTGCCCTATTTTCGAAAATCAAATAATCAGCAAATATGGAGATGTGAATTGGCCGCCAAGAAGCTGTGATCTGACACCGTTAGACTATTATCTTTGGGGAGCGGTCAAGGACAAATGTTATGCAAACAATCCTGATACAATTGATGAGTTGAAGAACGAGATTCGAGTTGCTATTGCTGACATACGTGCCGAAACAATTGAAAATGTTCTCAAAAATTGGGTGGATCGAATGGGCTACTGCCAAGTCAGCCGTGGTGGTTATTTGACCGAAATTGTTAATCTAAAAAAAACGACATGAACCAACCCTTCCAATAAATGTTCAACCTTTGAAAAATGTCGAGACTTTTTAATAGCAAAATTAAATTCCAATTTTTAAATGGCTCTATTGCTCTGGAACTACTAAATCAATTTTAATAAACTCTTAACTATATAAGACCTTGAACAATTTGTAATCAAACAATAAAAAAAACAGTCTCTCTGGAAGCCTCGTGCATTGCAGTTCGTTCGAGCCTCCCTCGATTGTCTCCGCGATTGTCTTTGTCAAGACACGTGTCGTGCTCAGTCTTTTTCAAGACGCGCGTCTTCCGCCATTATGGCAATTTGATCACAAGAAAAAATAATTAGCAGTGGCAATTTCCACTTAATAAAGTGGGCGGCCAAATAATCCCAAGTTGCCTACGGGTTTCTTGGTAACCTAAATTCACAAAAAAAAAAAATTTATTTAAAATTTTGATAGGTTCAAAAGTTACAGAATTTTGTCCAAGGCAAAACGATTCTGGACCACAGTGCGTTGCACATTTTCAAATCGGCTTAAAATTTTGAATACAGTGAACACAAATATTTGAAAGCCCAGCAGGCTATGAATGAAATTTGAACGATGAACTTTTTCATCGCCCCATCCCAAAATCAAAGTTGGCCTTGACATACCATTCAGTCTATCATTTCAGTATTGAAAGCCAGACGAGCTCATTTCGATTCAGATTATCCCAAGTAAAGTAAAGCATCATGGTTATCAATTTAGCTCCTCAACCGGTTGACGCCTCAGCTGCCTATATCCTTGGTCTGATGGCCATTGTACAGGCACCCCCCATGTTCCAGCCCCTGGAGCAGTGGTTTGATGTTTTGGAGCAGTGTTATAGCAATGCTGGAGTTACGAACGATGAAGACAAATTGTTGCATCTAAAACAATTTCTGGATCATACGCTCCCGGAAGATATGTTGATGCAGTTGACAGATGCGTTGACCGAGGATCTTGATCTGCAAATTGACTATGATCATTTGAAGCTCTGCGTGCTAGAGATGTGGACCTAATCGAATGAAGATGACGACCCCAATGCGCTCCCAGAAATCAAGAATAAAATGTACTTAAAATAAAGATTATGAAAATGTGTTTTAAAACATATGCCCCTTTGGTTACTGGTTTTAGTATTGATCCGGGCTCTAGTGGATTATTAGTTTATTATGCCTTTTCATAATTTCACCAAGTTTGATGAAAATCGGATGATATTTGTGTGTGGGTTGTTTACCCACTTTGTCTTGTCTTACTGGTACGTACCGGTGCCTGTGCTATCGCTAAATTGAATTGTTCTGATTATGATATTTTTTAATAACAATTTAATTTTCGCGCCTGCTCAAGTAGCAGTTTTTGTAGTCACGATTATCATTTTTTTTCCATCACTAGCTGCAGAGCGTGCCCCTGTTATCGTTATTGCTATCGATAGCACTGTGTAATTGTGTGTGCGTGTGTGTGTGTTTCGGGTAGTTTTGTGATTGTGTCCAAAATACTTGGTTTTTGTTGCAATTTCAGACAATAATCGCGAATCAATTTTGGAGTTATGCCAGAGACGCTGTTGCATGCGACCAGCCTGTCGTGTGGTCGTGCTTATGTAGGTGCCATTCAAATCGTAAACTCCGCCAAAAACCGTATTACTTTTAACCTTAGTTGACATTGAAATGTACCCGCTTCGTTGGGGCGCGCTGTCTCTGGTAGCGCGTTTGTGTGTGTGTGTGTGCCAGAAAAGGGGACCCGTACCCGAACAGAATGGGGAGCATATGTAGAGCATGCGAATGCTAATGAGAACCTGCTGCAACTCCCACCACCTCTCGATATGTAACAACAACAACTTGGTGGGGGAAAATGCGTACGCATAGCTGACGAATAACACGCAAGCAACAACAACGTCGGCAGCGGCAGTAAGCCGAAGCATGCATAAAACGATCAAAACAAACTGTTTAAAATAGAGTACTTGGTTGTAGTTGTGTAATCATTCATAAGAATCTCTGGCGAAAATACAGAGCAAATGCGAAATTCTATTACATTTACATACATATATATATATTTCTTCTTGTTTAAATCGATTTGTTGTAGTTGGCATTCGTTATTAATTAAATCAGCACTCGCAATAGTCTCAGCAGCAGGCAACAGCTGTGTGGGAGAGACTGAACCGCATCAAGCCGGAGAGAGTTGTGTGCGTGTGTGTGAGTGAGAGCGAAAAACGGAATAAAGTTAATCGATACCTCCACCAGCAGCAGCGGCACACCAGACCAGAGCTGCACAGCACCGGCAAACGCCGACGACAACTTTGGTAATTAAAAGGAAATTTAACAAAGCAGCGGACAGTCACAGAGATTCATACGCGGTGCTCGCTCAATAATTTAATTTAGTATAAAAATAGCCAGCACGCTTTCAACGATCAACGATCATCATCAACACAACAGCGCAGATCAGTGGCATCTACAGGAAGACAGACCACTTGCCGCCGCCTCAGCTTAAATCCCCCTGCGCTGAAGGCGCTGCTCTCTCAGCTCCGAGAACGCCGCCAACATTTCACTAGATCTAATGGCCAAGGATGAGGAGGATGATCTTTTGCCCGATAAGGATGCGGCCAAGGGATTCTATGCCAAATATGAACCCAAAGAGATACTGGGCAGGTGAGTGGAAACATTTTATATGACAAACAAAAATGATCAACTTTTTGGATAAAAATCAGGTTGAGGAATTTTAAGCTTGGTTTGTGGTAGATAAAGATTATTACATTTTGACATTGAATTTGTGTAAGGTTAAGGCGCCTCCGGAGATTCGACGTCACGGAATTATTTATTGATATTTTTAATTTAAAGTTATTTTTTCAAAGATAATTCAAATGTTTTACTATAACATGTATATAATATAAATAAGACAACATTTATTATATCTCTAAAAAAAAATCGTGAAAATATGTTTTTTCGCCTTTAAAACCCTACCCCCCACTTAAGAAAATAGACCATTATCTTGGACACAAACCTAACTATATTTTCCAATAAGACCAACCGAGGCCAAAATCTCTACAGATTTCCAGGACACAAAGCAATTACATTTAATTTTGGTCTGGGTTGCAGAAGGTTCGGTTAGCGGACCAATGTTTTGGTTCGAACCTTGGTTCATAGCCTTCAACCAAGGCTGCGAAACTCTACAAATTTGCAGGGTTCGGGGGCTCGAGCAACCTTCATCAACATTACATTCTTCATAGTTGCATTCCTATTCTGCTCTGCAGTTGTCGTTTAAAAGTTCTCCTGCTACATTATCGACGCTGATGGTATAAATCTTACCTAGAGAAATGTCGTATGATTGGAGAACTTCTTAAATGATAGCATTCAGATTGCAAGAAATTTCTATATTTCCCTGGAAAAACCACATCATTTTGTGAATCGAACCATATTTTTCAAAAAAGTGGTTCGGTTCAAGTTCGAGGAGTCAAATATATTATGGGTTCGGTTCGTCTTACCCAAAAAACCCGAACCGAACCGGTTCCGGAACGGTTTGCAGCCTTGCATTCAATTTTTTTGACCGTTTTCATATGATTTGATGTTCTCGGCCCCCATTCCTGTTGCCTCCATTCGAATCCATCCTACTTGTCTGGATATTCTTAAATGGAAAAACCCCGGTTCGGTTCAAGTTTACAAGGTATTATTCTAGCCGCTTCTTAAAGGTTCGGTTTGTACCCTTGATAATATTATAATTAAAAGGTCCATTCCCATTCCACAAAAAAATATGAACAGTTGAACCAATCGCTCGTACTTCTTTACGAAGTATCAGAAGCTCGTTTTATTTTCTTAATTTACGTGTGGTTCAAGTCAATGAGGGGTTTAATATAAGTCAGGTGTAATAAAGTTAGTAAAGAGTGAAGGAGAGATTAATAATTTTTCTGGAAATGCAAGAAATGGCGAAAACTACCTTCTGTGCCGAAGTTTTAATACGATTGACGATTTCGCCCAAACTTCGCAGATCAGTTGGAAAAAATATAATTTTAATACTAAGAACGCTAACATCGAAAACAAACACTTTTTTCTCACTTAAACCCATTTTCCGACCGATAGTCTCTATGGCAGCTACAATACATATTACCGACATCTTAGCAGCTTGCAGCTAAAAGAAGACTCTGTGCAAAATTTCAGCTCAATAGCTTCAAAATCGAGAGACTAGTTCGCGTAGAAACAGACCGACGGACGGACAATGCTCAATCGGCTGAGCTCGTCATGCTGATCAAGAAAATATATACTTTATGTGGTCGGAGATGATTCCTTCTATGCGTTGCAAACTTCTGGGAAAAACTATAATTCACTTTTCAAGTGTATAATAACACGTCGTTTTTATGGTTCACCTGAGAATCTAATAATACCAACTTGCAGATATGTCTTCAATTTCAGGAATCTCCAGCCCTTAACTCTTTTATAGCCTGAATCTGTTACCATGTAAACCGAGCTTAAGATTTTCATAGGCAGAAGTTCAAGATAAATAGGCCCTGCTTGAAAGCTTTATGTTATGACTTTCGAACAAAGCTCGCAAAAATCTGTTAACACTATCAGCGTGTCTGTGTAAAACTGTTCTGTTACAGACACAACGAAAAGAGGTTGCAAAAAGACACTTTTAATTCTGTTTTGCTCAATAGCTGTTTTCGCTCAACCAAAGATCGCTTTTTTCCTTTCTGTTTTGCTCATGTCTTTCACTGACCGTTTTGCCGAGAGCCGACTTCCAAAGTGTCTTCGAAGAATGTAAGCGAGTTTGTGACTGGGATGCCTGTGTGTGTTTGTCTCAGTCAACGATATTTGTACATATGTGTAGTATGGAGAAATTTATTATTATTAACCTATCAAATGAAATGCAAAAAATATTAGTTTTTGGTAATTGCTTAACGCCTAAAAACCATATTTATTTAATTGTGTATATTGTACATATTTATAGTACAAAACAAATAACACTTTTTGCTGACACTTTTTGTGTTTTGCTCATTTGAGGACAGTTTTTGCGTGAGCGCTCGCTCACAAGTGTTCCTCTCAGTTGTTATTGACGGTCTGTCTCGTTTGTTTTGATCAACCGAAAATGCTCAACAGAAAACACATGAGGAGGTGTGGAAAAGTGTTTTGCTCAGTGAGAGACCGAGTCGTCTTTGTTTTTTTCTGTTTTGTCGGTGGGCTGATCGAACTGAAAAAAGTGTTGAGGGTTATTTGCGAGCTCTGCTTTCGAACGATACCTGCAGAACTGTAGGCTGCAGCTGTTTGAAGCCTTAATGATCGCTGACTGATTGATACCCTGCCGGAAATTGAACTCCTCTAGCATGTCCATTAATAAGTAAAATAAACCTTTAAACTGTGCGTAGTTAAGTATCTATAGTGGTCAATGTTTTCACTTATTTGAACCAAGTGCTTAATTCTGACCCCTCAAACTGACTCCTACCTCAGCCTAAGAAACTACTTTACAAAAGTTTCTTGACATATATACATAAATATGCGATGGTACAACAGTTCGGTACCAATTTAAAGTTGAAAAACTTGTACGGAGGCTCATTATTCCCGTACACAATTCTATGGATTTTGTTAACCTTTTTACAGCCTAGCAACCGTGCTAGGCTTTAATTCAGATGACTACTACGACGGAGCAGATTCCCAATAAAAAATAAAAAAACAGATCGACTTACATCAAATAGATCTGGGGAGCATATTTACTGCCCGATACTTCATTTAATGCAAAAGACAAAAATACAAAGCCACTCAAAAGTTTAGCAGAATCTTATTCAAAACTTTTTGTTGTACGTCCATTCTGCGTATTGTTTTTCCACTCAAAAAGTGGTACCTCTAAAACGCGGTTTTTGAAGGCTACAACAGCGTTTTCTAGTATCAAAAACATAGACCCAGTAAATTCCTAATGGAAAAATTACGACTTGACCAGTTTTGATCTTTTATCACATAATTAATTTCTCTTAACATTTTTTGGACCAATTTGGCACGATTCTCCTTTTGTGGAGCTTTTTAATTATCAGTTATCCAACGCGAACGAATCTCTAGTGTTCATGTAATATTAAACGTCTGCTGGTCCCACATTTGCCCCACGATGCTTCTATCTCACGGTATGTCACTGCACCAATTGTTTGTCGCACAACGGTTTTGGACGCTTCTAGGAGATTGAATTCATTGTACCAGTTCTTCACAGTAGCCAATGAAATCGAAGTGAATTGATCGACGCACTTCTGCCTAAATTGCACTTAAGCGTTCACGAGTTAATACCATTTTTCTGTCAAAATGACTTTTTAGGGGCAATGTAAACAAGACACAAAGTGACCGCACAACCAAATGTTCTTAGTAAGATTGTGATAGGTTAGGTTTCAATGGTTTCAATGGGAAAATCCCAGTTACCATAGAACACTTTTCACGCTGTGGTCGTAGAGGAAGGGTCTTTCCTGTTAAACCATTTAGAAAGTAGCACGTATTTGAGCACAAAGAAGCAACATCTATTTCAGAGATATCTGACACATTGTTTCGGATTGAAGACCCAAAACTGCGAGTCGCCTTCTGCTTTTAGCTGGACAGTAACAAAAGAGGTGCTTTTATCCACTGACTTGCAGCTCTGTCTGATGCCCAACCTACCGGCGTGTCTAGTAAAGGCCCCTACTAATAGGAAAAAGTTCTCACTTCCTTGGCGGATAAACGCCCTAAATTTGTTTAACACTGAGAAAGACTGTGCTAAAAAATGACAAACTTTTTAATGAAAGTGCACAATCGAACCTAGTCTAAAGGTAACCCTTTAACTATGGGTCAAACAAAGTTTTGCATCCATATTAACGATATATTTGAAATTCTCTTACTGTTAAGGAGATTTCCAACATTTACTTCAAGACCGTCATTACTCAAACAAAAAGTTAATGTTGCAGTAATATTAACTTAATAAATATTCTATATTGTATAGAATTTTCATATTCAGGTCTGATCCCTTTTTCGATTTCAATCAAATCAGAATCGAAATAGATGAATGTTCTAGCTTCCAAAAACTGACTTTGTTCATAAAAACTTTTACTTGTAATGCAAAACTTTTCAGCCGAATTCTTGAATCGTTTGTTAGAATTAACAACTCTTGCCCATTCCGAATTCGGAAACGAGAACAGGCCCAATTGATATCTTTTATACTCTCCGCATGAGATGAAAATAAGTCGTTATTTCATACATATCTCAGTTGTGCCGCATATTGTTCGGCTTTCTGTAAAAGGGTTTCCGGTTTTCTTTTATGAACAAGTTTGTTATATAATATTTTGATTAAAATTGTCCAGATGTTTGTAATGCATTGAAGGAAGCATCATTGATCACATAAAGTATATATTATATATTCATGATCAAGGAGACGAGCTGAGTTGATATAGCCATGCCCATGAGATATCTTAACCAAACTTTGCACAATGTCTTTAGGTACAAATACGCTGCACATTTGTCGGAACCGTCTGGATCGGATGGCTATAGCATATAGCTGCCATCGGAACCATTGGTGAAAAAACTAGTTGAATTGAGAAAAACATTTTTGTTTTCAATGCAGTCGTTCCCAAACCTCGTATTTATATATTTTTTATGCTTTCGCGTAATTCCACCAAGTTTGATGAAAATCAGACAAATTTATAGCACAGCTGCCATAGAAAAAATAAATCTGAAAAAAGTCTTGGTAATTAAAACTTCTTTTTATACTCTGTACCGAAGGTACATAGAGTATATTAAGTTTGTGCAAAAGTATGTAACAGGGAGAAGGAATCGTTTCCGACCCTATAAAGTATATATATTCTTGATCAGCATCAACAGCCGATTCGATATAGCCATGTCCGTCTGTCCGTCTGTCTGTCCGTATGAACGAAGAGATCTCAGAGATGGTAAGAGATAGAGGTTTGACATGTTTCTTATACTTGCAGGCAGATCAAGTTTATTTTCAATTTTTGCCACGCCCCCTCCGGCCCCCGTAATTTGGAAAAAATTTCATATCTCCTACAGTTTTGGAGATAGATCGTTCGTTCCTTCTAGAGATACCTTGTAAACAAAATTATTAATTATCGATTTGCTGAAGGAATGATCAAGATCGGATGAACGATACTCAAGTTATGGGCAAAAAACGGCCAGTTAACACCAACCAACCCCCCACCAACAACCACAGCAACATACCCTAACCGTTCAACACAGGCAATCTTAGTGTGAGAGAGAAAGAGAGAGAGAAACTTAGAGAGCGCACCGCGTTGTGCGCGGGGTGTTAACTGGCCGTTTGACTCCTGAGCAAATGCGAGTGTAAGGGTACAGAGTATGTTATAGTCGGGCTTGACCGACTTTCTTTCTTGTTATACCCTTGCAAAGGGTATTATAATTTTGCCCAGAAGTTTGCAACGCATAGAAATATTCATTTCCGACCCCATAAACTATATAGATTCTTGATCAGGGCGACGAGCTGAGTCGATTGAGCTTTGTCCGTCCGTCTGTCTGTCTGTCTGTCTGTCTGTCTGTCCGTCTGTCTGTCCGTCTGTCTGTCCGTCTGTCTGTCCGTCTGTCTGTCCGTCTGTTTCTACGCAAACTAGTCTCTCAGTTTTAAAGCTATCGAGCTGAAATTTTGCACAGAGTCTTCTTTTTACTGCACGCTGATAATATGTCGGAACCGACCGGATCGGATGACTATATCTTATAGCTGCCATAGGAACCATCGGTCAAAAAATGGGTCTTAGTGAGAAAAACTTTTTTGTTCTTAATGTTAGCGTTCCCAAACACGGTCATTATTAATATTATAAGCTTTTAAACAGATTTGCAAACTTTGGTCAAAATCGGATGACCATATCTTAAAGCTGCCATAGAACCGATCGGTCGGAAAATGAGTCTTAGTGAGAAAAACTTTTTTGTTTTCAATTTTATCGTTCTTAAACTTGGCGATTGTTAATTTGATATGTTTTCAAAAAGATTCGCGAAATTTGGTCGAAATCAGATGTTCATCTGACGGAAAATGGATCTTAGTTACAAAAGTTTTTGATTTTTATCTAAACTCTGTCATTTCAAAAACAGCTTTTGCAAGGGTATAAAAACTTCGGCACAGACGAAGTTAGCTTGGTCTTCTCGTTTTTTTAATGCTCTCGCTACCAAACTTGATATTTATTACTATTATATGCTTTTACATTATTCTGATAAGTTTGATCCCAATCGGATGACTATAGCATATAGCTGCCATAGGATAGATAGGTCGAACAAGTAGTTCTAGTGAGAAAAACGATTTGTTTTCTATAGTGGCTTACTTTTCAGTCATGAATATTATCTGTTTCAAAACCATTTTGTCGAGTTTCGTCAAAGTTAGATGAATATATCGTATATAGCTGCCATATAACAAACTGGCCAGACAAATGGTTTTGGCGATTTAGACCACTTTAATTATTTAATATAAAACACAGCTTAGATTTAGTTGGTTTATTGCAGTAGCGTGTTGCCTCTTAGAAATACTATAACAGAATGCAAAGAGTTGAATGTATATGCGCATTTCTCAAATGTCGAATGCGACATTCGTACGCATTCAAAGTGAAGAAAAACATATGCCAAAACTTTATTTTATTTTGACAAGAGACGAAACTTAAAGCTCTTGATTAGCACTATAATTGGGCAATTGTTCGTTTTCAAGATAATTACAAAAAACCAAAGCATTCGCATGTGACAAAAACAGAAGTCGATTTCAAGGCGAACAGTTCAAACACAGATTTCAGCGGAACCTGTGGGAATATTTGAACGGGACTATTTTTAAAATATTATGCATTGATGTATCTAAAAATGTTTTTTATTTGATTTAAAAATATGAAGTAGTTTACTTTTATTTAATTTTAATCACTGTCGCATGCGACATTTTGTTCCATTATACTTTTTATGTGGTTTCCATTATAACGTATAGTTTCCCATTGATTCTTGTGCATTCTTTTTTGAACATTTCTACCCTCAGAAAGATGTTAGATAAATCTCAAGTCACCTTTGACAAAAAAAGAAAAGTGCAAAATTAATGTCCAAATTAGAAAAATTGCGCTAGCGCGGCCGTAAATCCGAATATTTCGCAATGGCTTATGTAAAAATTTAAGATTGCCTTTCATTAAATCAATTTGAATGTTTCCCCATGAAAATTTGATAGAACATACACTTAATTTGCTCGAATTCGATTTGGTTACCTGTTCCTGCTTTCACAATTCGATAGAATTCAAATAATATTCAAATATAAATTCAAAAGTAGATGCCTTTTTTTTACTTAATGCTGCCAAAATAATGGGTAAAAATTATTTTTGTATCAATGTTTAGTGTATTTAAATACTTTCTGCAATATCACATTCTTTTAAAAAAAATTTGTTATATAAAAATAAATAATTTTTATGAGAAGCTTTAATTATTTTCTGTGCCAGCCAAATCGAATACACAGTTTTTGTTCAACCTGTTCCGGTTTTCACTTTTTGAACACTTGAAACATTGAAACATGAAAACATTGAAAGCTTGAAACATTCGAATAAGCTTCCATTAAAAATCAAAACGACATCTTAAGCAGCTTTATTAAAATACTATCAACTTCTTTGACTTTTCCGTGTGTTTTTTCTTTAAGTTTCCAGCAAATTGAGGTGAAAAAGTAGTCAAAGGAAACATTTTGGAAATGAAACATTCGAATTGCAAATCGAGTGCAAATCGTTTGAATACCAGAACAACTTAAATCAAATCGTTCGATTTCGTTTTCATTTGAAATCGAAAAAATATGTGAAAACTGGTACAGGTCTGATAGTGTTTTTAACCACTTTTATATTTTTGGCTGCGGTTGACTTTTCTGTGGAAATGCCCATATGTGTGTGAGTAAGTGTGCGAGTTGGAGATGTACAATAAAAGGCGGGATTCCATCGAGTATCGATAGATGTTAGTAATGTGTGAACTAGTCAGGTTAACTGGATCTATGATTGGAGCTGGATGAACTGTGATTTTAGCGAAAGAAGTGGTGCCATCTAATGCTCAGTTTGGACATCACTCGGTTAAAATTGTTCAAAGCGAAGTACTTACAATTAGGGATGCAAACCGCTCGAACATTAGTTTCGGTGATTCATAGATATTTTAAACCAACACTTTATTCAGTCCGCAACGGCGGTTTTGTTTCGTTTCATTGGCTTCGTTTGTAGGCGTCGTGCATTAGTTCCAGCATTGTCTTCTGGAGCAAAGATGTAACAGATACCTTAAACAGCTTCAATTCGTTTGACAGCCCATCAAAAGTAGGTGTAAGGTTAACAACAGGAATTACCAACAAGCGAACAAGATAAAATGTACCCATATTAAGTTAGATTAAGGTTTAAACACTCAAAAAAAAAGGCAGAATAAGCAGACACCCCTTAGAAAACTTACTCAAAGTAATAAACATTGCAGTAGATGTACAGTATCAGATGCTGTGAAATCTCTGGAACATTTTATCCAACGAATAAGAGGTTAGGTTCGGCTCAAAAACGGCTTGCAACCCTGAAAAAAATGGATATTTAAAGCAGGTCTTACGAATTTTCTATAGCATCATAAAGAGAAATTGATCAATACGCATATCGTACTTTTTTAACTAGATGGTGCGCTGTCAAGTATTATAACTATGCTTAAGAATGCGATGACCCAACAGTAGTTGGGGTCTAAACAGGAAGTCACACATTCATACATATGTCGACCTCGGCCAAAGCCTCTCATTTTGCGTGTTAACTGCAAAGTTGGCAGTAATGTAAAGCTTTTGTTTTTGTATATTTGTTTATTCTTTTTTTTTTGTATCATTATTTCTGGCGATTGCTTAATTATGACTCAAGAACTGGTGGGGCCCTTGCGTCTGTGTAGTTTCTGCAAGTGTTAAAATTTTAAGGCGCCGCCAGTGCAATTTTCATAAATTTGAGTTCATTTGGAACAGGAGAAGATGTTGATTATAGAAAGTTTCACCTTGGGCTGAACTTGACCAATCAAGCCACTTTGTTTGCTTAAGGGCCAATAAAGCCATTCTAGGAAAAGTGCATTGAGATAAGGTTAGATAAATATCATGTCAACACAGATTGCATCTAATCATCACATTTCGTTGCATCATCTAATTTACAGGGGCATCAGCTCAACGGTGCGACGCTGCATCGAAAAGGAAACCGGCAAAGAGTTTGCGGCCAAAATTATCGACCTGGGTGCCACCACAGAGGCTGGCGAAACGAATCCATATCATATGCTCGAAGCAACCAGACAGGAAATCTCAATACTACGCCAGGTTATGGGACATCCCTATATAAGTAAGTTCCCTTTTCAAGTGCCAAATCAAACTCTAACTCCAACTCTCAATTACAGTTGATCTGCAGGATGTCTTTGAGTCAGATGCATTTGTTTTTCTCGTCTTTGAGCTGTGCCCTAAGGGTGAGCTCTTTGACTATCTAACGTCAGTGGTGACGCTCTCGGAGAAGAAGACTCGCACCATTATGAGGCAAATATTTGAGGGTGTGGAGTACATACATAACAAAAATATTGTGCATCGTGATCTTAAGCCAGAAAACATTCTGCTTGACGAGAATCACAATGTGAAAATCACAGATTTCGGTTTTGCCAGGCAACTGCAAGAGGGCGAGAAACTTACAGGTGAGAGTGTGGTGTTTATTTAACTATATATTTTTTATTTAACTCTTATACTTGTGGTTAAAATCTAGATTTATGCGGAACGCCGGGCTACTTGGCGCCGGAAACACTCAAATGCAATATGTTTGAAGGATCGCCTGGATATTCACAGGAAGTGGATATGTATGTATTGAAAATGTGGTTGCAATCGAAAACCGAAACATTTTATGATTTAAACGTATTGAGCTGGGGATGAGGGTGAAAGATTTACACAATTTGATACACTTCTTTAGTTTTTGTGTATGACGAAAATTTCCTAGTCTGAACTATTTAATTGCGTTTAGATTTGATCATCTTAAACTTAGTGGTGGTGGTTTGGCGTTCAAAATTGAATTTGTTGAAGTTAAAATTAAACATTACTTTAGCCTTGAACTTTTTTCGAGTTGCGAACCTATCGCAATCATTGTTATAATCATGATTTTTCGGAGGCTTAAGTCCAATAGTATTGAAATTTAAAAAACCATCTCCAACATTATTTTATTTCAAATTTAGAAGTAGTAGACTGCTAACCATGACAATCTTTACAATTTTTCTAACACTGCTGTAAATTTCATTAAGTCGTATCTCACCGATAGATTACAAGCAGTTCCGGTTTGAATCATTTATTACGCGGGGTACCGCAGGGATCTGTTTTAGGACCTTTACTGTTTTCTGTCTATGTCAATGACTTACCAAATGTTCTGTCCAATTGTGAAGTACACATGTATGCCGATTATGTTCAATTATATGTTAGTCGCCCGTTTGCACAGATTGTGAATTGTGTTCAAATTTGCAATAATGTACTTGGTAGGATTGATAAATGGCAAAAGAGAATGTCTTAGGGTTCAACCCTTTAAAATCAAAATGCATAGTCATTCACAAAAGAGCTTTTGATACAAATCAACTGCCAAATTTGTTCATAAGTGATACTCCCATACAATATGTGGATCAAGCAATTAATCTTGGATTGGCATTTAACAACACTTTGTCATGGAGTAGTCATATCTTGAGAGCCACTGGACGGACTTACGGACTGCTGCGGCAGCTCTCAGCCAAGATATACTTAACAAGGTAGCCGCACTCGCTCTCTCGATCTCTTTGCTTACTTCTTAAATGTCAGTCTGTAAACAACCCTTGTGAGCGACGCATCTCCGAGGACGCTCTCGCTCACTTTTGTACTCATTTTGACACTTACACTGCTCGCCACTTGAATAGGACACCTCTAAAGTCGATTTTCTATAGTTAATTGCTGCTAAACCAAGCCATCTAGGAAAATAAGTTTTGTTTTTTTATAAAGTTTATTTAAATGTAGTAATTAGACGAAAAATACAAAATTATTCAAAAGTTGTAAGTATATAAAAAAAAATTGTTAACCAATAAGTAACAAATTTTGGAGTCTTCATTTTGCACCACTTGAATAGGACACTTTATCTAAAAAACCATTTAAGAATATTTCAATCCTTTTCAAATAATAATGTTACTTAAATAAGAAATTAATAACATGTTTTTTAATCAAAAAAAGTTTTTAATAGTGTGTTGAGCCTCCTTTTTTCTCCAAAACCTCACACATTCGGTCTGGAAGGGATGCATACAATTTTCCCAAATAATTCAACGATATCGAGCCCCATGCTGATTTGATAGCTGCAATTAGTTCGGGAACGCTCGAATATTGCTGACCTGATCCATATACTTCACGTGTTAGCAATTCCCACACATTCTCAATGATATTCAAGTCCGGTGAATAGGGTGGCCAGTTTAATAACTCCACGTTTTGGCTCGCTATATACGATTTAACAATCCGGCCGTATGTTTAGGGGCATTATCATGTTGATAAATCCATTTTAGATTTGCAAAAAGAGTTTGGAAGTGTGGAAAGGCCTCTTTCAATATACCATTATAAAACAACGCATTCCAACCACCATGGAATAAATTTAAGCTCACAGGTGCCATAATAGGAAATGGCCCCCCATACCCATAATACCTCCAGCACTGCTGTGCAACTTATCAAGATGGCGTGGTTCTTTTCGAAGATCATGAAAATAGTAGCTGTAGCCATCGGGGCCCTCCAAATTAAACTTTTTTTCGTCCGAAAAGACAACACGTAGCCACTCCGAAGTCCAGGTGACATGTGCGCGCGCGAAATCAAGGCGTTGTAACTTCCGAGCCGGGTGAAGAGGTGGCTTCTTCTTGATTTTTAGTCTCTTCAGGTGTGTAGCATTATTAATAACACAACGCATGGTTGTCAAACTTGCTTTAACGTTGCATTTTTCCCTTATCTTGGCCAAATAGTCGTGCGAATTGGAAGCTTCTCTTAATATAAGTCGCTTGTCCGCGATGGTAAGCACACTGTGGGTGCGGCCCTTCATGTTTTTACCACAATTAGCCTCATTATTTAAAAAATTTGTTATGGCGTGACGGCTCCTGTCGACTTTTTTTGCTTTTTTGGCAATAGAAAGGCCAGAATCCTTGTAAGCTTGGATTTTTCCTTTCTCCGACTCAGATAATGAAGTGCCACGCCCCATTTTAATTTTTTTTATTTTATATACACTTCAATTAAAGAAAAAAGTTTAAGTAAACCAAAATTTGTGTGCACGTGTCAACGATACCGACCAAATAAAATGCATGTTCTATTCAAGTGGAGCAAAAATTCCATTGAATTTTTGCGAATGCTCACATAAAGTGCAAACAACTTTATAACGGTTCTATTCCAAAACTTGGAATATACCAGAAAGAGCGAAGAATTCTTGCACAAAGATAATATGCAAAAAATACCGTTATTCTACCATTTCGTTTTCGAGTTACGAGCAGTTTTAAAGAGAGCGTACAGGGTGTCCTATTCAAGTGGCGAGCAGTGTATATAAGAAGTTATGAGACAGCGAGTGCGGCTACCTTGTTAAGTATATCCTGCTCTCAGCTACACAAATGTTTTTGCCTGTGAATGTTAGGATGCTTATTGCATAAGCTTACCAAACACGCCCTCTTTTTTATGGTGTATAAGTTTACGTCGGACGTATGGACAGCATATCCCATTTATCCCACAAGATCTTAAGCGTTAGCGTTAAGTTTTGGATTGATCTAAGGACTCTAACATTTCTTCACAAAATTATAATTACACAGGAACCTTTATTCCTGTATCAAAAAATAAGACCTGCTTTCTCATAAAACAAACACACACCTCCATATGCCCGAGACTTAGAATCTTTATCTCCTAGAGGCAGTTCTTTATTAATGCAATTCGCGTGTTGAATGACCTACCTTATAATCTTAAAACTATCAGAAGCATCCCGCAGTTCAATGCACAGCTTAAAATACATTTACAGAATACAGAATTAAGTCTTGGTAGTAAAAATATAATTAAATAAAAAAAACACACACACTCACATACAAATAAATAAAGTCTTTCATCGTAAAAACCTGTCTTGTATTGTAAAAAATGTTAAATTTTCTATTGTTTTTAACCTTTTATTCTTTGTTATAGTGTAAGTTAGTTTTTAGTTCTTGAATCAAATAATTATCCAAATGTTTGTAACGCTTAGAAGGAAGCATCTCCGACCACATAAAGTATATATAATCTTGATCAGCATGACGAGCTGAGTTGATATAGCCATGTCCGTCCGTCTGCTGCTATGCTATCTCTTCCGTCAGTGTTAAAGCTTTCTTAACCAAACTTTGTACGAAGTCTTTTGCTACAAATATGCTGCCAAATTTGATCCAAATCGAATGACTATAAAAATACACACCTGATCATATTGCAGGTCTCTACTGGTGTCTCATACCACAGTTTTTTGACACCTTCCCATAATTTTTGTTTATTTGAAAATGAATGCTTTGCCAATTTCTTTTTTAAGTCTCTCCACAAGTTTTCAATGGGGTTAAGGTCGGGGGATTGGCTTGGCCACTTCAGAACGTCAACTTTTTGGTCCTCGAAAAATTTAGATAACAGCCTTGATGTGTGTTTAGGATCATTATCTTGCCGAAATACCCAACGTAATGGCATATTTTCCTCAGCATACGGTACCATAACTGTTTCCAATATGGATTTGTATTCTTCAGCATTCATTTTGTTCGTAGTCTGATAAATTGGACCTACGCCGTACCAGGAAAAGCAACCCCATACCATTATATTGGCACCTCCATGTTTGACTGTTTTTTTTGTAAACCGTGAATAGAATTCCTTTCCATTAGGGCGTCGAACATTCCTTTCACAGTCATTCCCAAACAAATTAATCTTGGTTTCATCGCACCATAATGTGTTTCTCCATTTTTTCTCCCCGGTGCATCTTACCCAGTCTTTGTGGTCCCTTGCAAAAGATTGCCTCATGGTGATATTTTTTTTGCGCATAAGTGGGACTTTTCTGGCAATTCTTCCTGGTAGGTTAACATCTTGTGTCCGTCTTCGGATAGTTGGAGCACTAACTGAATTCCCAATTTCAGCTGCAATAGCCTTCGATGAGTTAAATGGGTCCTTTTTGCTCAAAGTTACTATGTAGTGGTCAAGGGTTTCTGTTGTTTTTTGTGGCCTTCCACGGGTTTCCTGTCTTGGTTTTCTTTCTAATGCATTTTTAACAAAATTATGAGACCTGTTCATTAATTTGGCGGTGGCTCGTAAAGATTTGCCTTCTTTTCTCAGACTAAGAACCAATCGAGCTTCTTCTTTAGTATTTCTTGAGAATTTCGACCCATTTTTTCCAAAAAAAATAATTATTTAATTCTCTGTATTGACAGGAGCTATACTTAATTTACCTTTAGTTACCAAAAGATCACTGATTACAAAATTATTCACTTGATACTTGTGAGAAACGGAGACTGTACCTATTATTATGATCAGGCGAAATGTGTGGTGGACTCGCAATTTATAGAAAAGCTTTGTTATACGGGGCAGCCCCTCTTTCAACTCTTTGTCACAGTGTGGCCAGACATTGACAACAACAAAAAACACAAAAATTAAAAAGTTGTCAACACTAAAAGTACGAAAAAACCATCTATAATTAAAAAATTCCGGTGTGTACCTATTAATATGATCAGGTGTGTAGTTGCCACAGGAAAGATAGGTCGAAAAAGTAGTTCTTGTGACAAAAACTTGTTTGATTTCAATTGTAGCGTTTTTATACTTTCCAGTTATGAATATTATCAGTTTACACACAATTTTGGGGAGTTTGGTCAAAATCTAATGAATATATGGTCTAAGTAGTGCTGAGTTTGGGAAAAATCTCAGCTAAGAATGTTCGACGAAAATCATTTAAAACCTTAATTTATATAAATTATACAAGCTGCAAGGGTATATAAACTTCGGTCGAGCCGAAGTAAATATCCGCAATAAGCAAACCCAATTATTTTTTCCCGAGCTCCGACTCGCGGGTTCGAACCAAAATTCACGGTTGGTTAATGTTCGAAATTTTAAGGCTCGAGTTTTTCAGGTGAAGATTTTGGTTTGAACCTTGGTTCGTTTCCCTTTTTACCAAATTTAAATAGAAAATCAATTAATTCGTAAAATATACAAAATAATGTTACAGATTTCTCCATTTTTGGAAAAAAAAACCTGTTAAACGTAGACTCGAGTAGATGAAAATTTAGAAAATCCGAAGTCTAAAATATTATAATATTCATCAACGTTTTAATTTATGAAAGACGCACATAACTTTTTATATCGTAATTTTCTGAGTTAAATTGAAGTCATATTTAAGCTTTGTATTACTTTGTATCGTTTAACTTGTTGCTTTTGAAAATCATTTCGTAAAATGGCATTAAGTATCTAAAAGCTGTGGCTATAATGGGTGCCGACCTTAACACTAATTCTTAACCTCTATCAAGAATTATTAAAAAAATGACATTGTATTTGCATGACTATTTGAAGACTATCAGCTATGCTCCCGTTTTCGCTTTCGTAAAAATTTTTCGATTTAGAGTTCAAATTTGGTCCAAAAACCGGTTTGAAATCGCAAAAGTTTTGCGAAAGTGAAAATGGGAGCATGGCTGTATGTCTTACTATTTCGACCAGATAACAAAGAAAATCCCTTTCCAGTACTTTAGATTTTGTAAAAGATATCATTTTTGTTGAACCGAACCGATAGCTTGGGTTCGGAACAGGCTTAGGTTCTCATTCTTGGTTCAGTTTAAGATTCGGATCGCTGTTTAAAACATGTCGGAATCCCGGACTCGAACCCTTGAAGCCTTGTTACTAAACCATTTTCACGTTGTGCAATCAGTACTTAAGGTCGAACTTTCTTTCTATCTTCATAATTTTTCTCTTCTTTACTAGTTTCAGAGTTTTAAGCACTAAATTCTGACATGAGAAGGCAGTTGCTGACCTGTTGGGAAAAAACTACTGAAGATAGAATCGGGAGGTATTGTGAGTCCTCTGTTATGTTTAAAGTTATGACCTTAAGCCTTTGAGTACTTTAAGGGTCGTTAAAACAGAAACATTATGTATATTCATTCATGCATCATAAAACCAAGAGTAGATTCCCACTTAACTTGAGTTTTTATATTACCAAGTTTTTTTTCAGTTATAAATTTAAGAAAATGCGAGAACGTTGGAGTTATCGAAACCGAGTTGACTGAATTTAACATAATCTACTTATCAGAGAACTGCAAAAATCACTTTTTTCTTGATTGTCTAATACACAAAAATTCTTACTCACATTTAATCAATCACCAAAACTCAGAGCTGAATATACATATTCAACTCACAACGCAATCGCATCGAGCGGCTGAGCCAGAGTTATGTGATCCAACGTGAATGTTCATATTTATTCATCGAACAAAACTCAGTGTTGAATATAATCAGATGCATACCGGCAAACGCATTGTGTGTTCGATCGAACAAAACTCAGAATTGACTGGCCAGCGTATCGTGAGCAATGCCAGAGCATTGCTCTCTCTCTCTTTCATATCAGCCAGCAGCGCCTATGCATCTTTGTAAGAGTTTATTCATACGAGGTGATTTTCGCTCACTCTAAATAATCGTCGTTGAGCCAAACGAGCAATCACCCGAACTGATTGGAATGAAGTCGAACATGATTATAATCAAAGTGCCAACAATTGGTTCGAATAAAACTCTGCTGCTAACATGTTGAATATGCAAGTTGGATGAATAGAGCGCGAAGCCAGTTTATTCGGGTGTTGAATAATGTCTGAGCGTTTTGCAATCGAACGAAGCCGTTCTCTGCTACTTATACTAGTGTTGTTTCCTTAAACTTGCGATCAATCAAATATGCTCAAGGGTTTTCTATGCAATATTTATTTTTTTGGATTATTGCGCATACGAAATGACTCAAACAAAAATTAACGTTTTGCGGCAGTTTTTTAAATACTTAGTACTAAACCACATAAATTCGGTCAAAGAGCTTGTTTGCTCTAAAAAAAAAAACGATTGATTTATGATAGAAATCGCTTGAACTGTAAACTAGATATGTCGGTATTGGTATATATATTGGTGCATTTTAAATGGAAAGTGATTTGATTTTGATTTTAGGTAGGTTCCAAGTAATTATTTTTCTATTAAACTTAACTTCAGACTGTTTTCAAAATGGTTTCGATTGCATCGTACTAATGTTACGCACTTCAAATCAAAATCTTTATTCTAATTATGCGGTTTGTTTTCAGCTGGGCCTGCGGTGTTATAATGTTCACCCTGCTGGTGGGGTGTCCGCCCTTTTGGCATCGCAAACAAATGGTTATGCTGCGCAATATCATGGAGGGCAAATACAGCTTTACCTCACCCGAATGGGCTGATATTTCAGGTGCAAAAAAAAACACACACAAAATTCTTTTAGAAATAATGTAAATTAACACTTAAACTTGATTTTGCAGAGGATCCCAAAGATCTAATACGCAAATGTCTAGTCGTTGATCCTGCGCAACGAATCACCGTCAAGGAAGTATTAAGGCATCCATTCTTCAATCAAATGGTAAGCGATTCAATTATAATTCTCATTCTACATATAAGTAAAGTCGTTAGCATATAGATTTAGTCTATGTTCCTAAATTCTTTAGTTAAGTTATGTTATTTACAAACAAACACCAGCACAGAAAACTCTAGTTGTACCCCCAACAGACACTTAAGAAACGGAGAGGTAATTGTCTCTAAAAACGCGCACACATATGTCACTGATATTTCCACCCGAGCCCATTAACTGCTTTTTCTCAATTGACAATGGGAAGACCCCTCATTTCCTCAACATAACTTTAAGCCTTAACTTATTTAATAATTTTTATATACATTATGATTTGTTGTTAATAATTTCTTTTCGTTTAATTTTTATTATTATTACTATAAATCTTTTCTCTTTCTCTTTAAACCAAAAAAAAAAAATATGCCCAAACACACAAAACGAACGAAAACCCACATTTCGCAAATAATTACCGAAAAAAAAAAATTACAAAAATCTATTAAAAGTTGTTCGAGCAAAACATCGATGGCCTCAAGCGCAGCCTGTCGACCAAGTCCAGAAGAATGAGTCGCATCACTGAAATCGCACTGGTAACGAAATGTTTCTGGACTAACCACAATTTACTACAATATTCTAATAATACAAGAAATAACAATCAGCGAACGTTTTGCATTTGTGTGTGTTTACTTGCTAATATAACAACAACCCATTATTCCCAGTCGTCAGTTCGACATCTCCATCTGTGTCACGTACGACGCAAAAAGCATCTTAATACCAAAAGCGAGAGAATCTTTTAACAAAAGCATAAATGTGTGAGACGAAATTGCTTTGTGAATTTAACTTCTGTTGTTTTGTTTTGTCGATTGCAATTGCCCGATGCCCTGCCCGCAGTCTAACATAATTTGTAATTGTTTCGTCCCGTTCCCGCCGTGTGTTTTTTGTAATTTTGCTCCAATAATAACAACAACAACACCGAATAATATCCTTAAATTACCTGAACTTGTATATATCTCTATCTGTGTGTGTACGTGCATGCATACCCAAATTCTGCCCTCCCCCCCCAACCCTTAAAAACTATCCACTGCATGGCAAGTACTGTACATGTGTGGGGTAGACAGATGAAAAAAAAGGTGCATATAAGCAGATGTTGAACTTTTTTTTTAGTGATAAGCAGGGATCGTATTTAAGTAATGTACCAAATTAATGAAGAATCGTCTTTTACTTTTTAATTTTATTTAAATAAAATCTCTAAAATAACGATTACACTAGGCAACAGTCAAAAAATGTCAAATGTCAAATCAAATATTTTATAACTTTAGAATTTAAGACTTTTTCAAGTGATGTGTTGCAATACTTCATCAAAACTTTCGAACAGCATTACTGATTTCGTTCAAATGCTCAAATTGCTGTATCCAACTATAGCTTGTTTGACATCCAATATATACATATGTACTCATTTTGAATACGACAATAAAAGTATAAAGTATGCTATGGCATCCTGGATGCCTGCAGTATGTGATACTTTTGCGGCTTTGTCGAAGTCCAGTCAATTCTAAAATCATTGTTACTTCTTCAGCTGCAAATACCCTACGCCAAAAAGCAATTTTCTTGATTGCATCATACACAAAAATATTCATACTCACATTTCAATCAATCAACAAAACTTAGCGTTAAATGAAATCAGCTTCATACCGGCAAACGCATCGTGCGGTTGAATGTGAGTCGGCTGATCGAACGTGTTTGTAAATGTACATAAATTTAGCGTTGAATAAAATCAACTTCATACCAGCAAACCCATCGTGCGATTGAGCGGGAGTCGGCTGATTGAACATGTTGGCTTAAAACGCTGGAGCAAGCTATCTCTCTCTCTTTTCTATCTTTTCCATCTCTGTAAGATGAACATGGTTATAATCAGTGCTCCAACAAGGTTTGATTGAATAAAAATCAGTAGCGAACATGTCAAGTCTGATCGATTGAGCGCAAAACAAGTTTATTCGGGTGTTGATTAATGAGTGAATGTATGAATATTTTGCTTGCGTTCCAAGCCTTAACTAAATTAAAACAATATATAAAATGAGCGATATAATTCGGGATTTACGAGGTGAAGCAAACTTCAAGAAGTTTTTGAAAAAGCTTTCGTTTTTTGGAAACAGGTGTAAAACTTCATGAAGTTTGCTTTACCGTGTAAATCCCGACTAAGTCAAAAGATTATTTTGTGGAGTTAGAGTTCGGGTATATTGACAGGTTGAAAAGTGATATTTCTTTCTCATATCTAAATAAAAGCAATTATCATTAGAAAAAAAACGAATATGTGACACTCCGTTTTTTCTGCCATGCATAGCTCGTAAATAACTCTCAAAACTTTTTTCAGTTCGCTCTGCTCACGTCACTGACCGCAAAACCAAAGAAAAAACGGGATCGGGCTTCCCTCAATCGAATGTGTACCGCTCACTGTTAAGTGGCTGTGGTTGACACAGCACTGATCAGTCTGACAGCAATTGAAAAACAGGCTCAACTCAGTCAATTGGTCTTAAATTGCGTGCTTCTCGAAGACCAAACTCGCAAAATGTTATTTTAAAAAGTTGCAGACTCAAGAGTTGCGCCAGAGTTTAACATAAGCTGAGAAAGAGCCATTGCGAGGAGAACGAGAGAGCGCATATAGTTCGTCGTATACATTCATATCGTTAGCCGAGCCTTACACACCGATGCATACATACGAAGAAGACCTTTTGAATGCGGGAATTTTGCCTAACGGGCCCAAAAAGACCTCAGAAAAAAAAAAACAAAAAATGTGTGTTCTCTCCTCTCACAACCAAATAGAAGCTGAGAGCGTAGTTAAAGCTTGTTTCGGTACCTCTTTTCAATGTGACCGCACGAAAGCTGTCGTTTTCTGGCAAACAAGGGGACCGTTTTTTACGACCTCGATTAAAGTGAAAGCTTTACGACCGTCGATAGGCGGTGTTTAACCTTTTCAAATGTTTGTTTTTGATTATCACTCGCCTTACGGTGGCTAAAGTTTAATTTAATTTCAAATTTAATCGAATTTCGGCCGAAGAGCGCATTGATTTTGAGATTTCTTGAAGAATTTTTCTCTCTATGTGTCTTTTGAACCGACTTTTTCATAATTTGATGGATTTCTTAAAAAAATGACAGACCACATTTTTACTTCTTCGGGCCGTTTTCTCATATTGCTGTTTTTTTTGCAAGTCCAGGTAGATTTGCTCATGCTCAAGGCTAAGCATCTAGGTGGATTTTGTAGCAATCTACTTCATCCTCATTGATGTAAAAACCATGTACATTGGATATATGTATGAAAAATAATTGAAAACAAATAACAACTATGGCAAAAAAGAGTTAAGTCTGAATTTTTAGTAAGTAAACAAAAATTGGAAAATGTAGGATGTGCCTTTTATATACAAGACAGACATTACTGAAGAGAAAGATCCGCATATAAATTCCCCTATTGCATTGCTTAAGCTAAGTTCTTACAGGCAAATAATTTGGATTAAAATTTGGCTGAATAGGCTTGATTGCAAATTATGTAGGATTTATAACTTAAACTATGGTTCCATACACAAATATGGCCGGACAAATATGGTTTCCCAATTTGCCATGTATAGCCAAATTTTCTTCAAAATTTGTCCAAATTATTTGCCTGTGTGAACTTAATTTTAGACCTATTGCTTAATCTCCCATCATAGTAACAAGTCTTTCTGAAAAGGATGATACTTTCGCACTTGAAGGTGGTCCACCACCAGTTTGGCATTTTACCCCTATCTCCTTGGCCAGCTCCGACTTAAACATGCGATTTATTATAAAAAACTGCCTGCTTTTTCTACTAAATTTTTCGGCCAGTTTGATTCAGATCTCCTCCTTAGGTTTTCAGTTCACGGCGTCAGACATTTTTGTTCTCAACAACATCCATCTTCTCCTCAATGAGATGCACCAGAATAACCTCCTTCTCTTATCTACAACTAGTGCCTTTCCAACCCTGCAAGTGTGACCGTGCCGCAAATGCCCAAATTTATAATCAGTCTACATGACACAACCATTTGGACAAAAACCACCAAGATACAAAATCAAGTTGAATTTTGATTTGAGCTTAAACAGGAACATGAGAAAACGGCACAAAGTTTGTTTCAAATTTTTGCTTCGCCCTACAATTTGTGAGATATCAATCTCATATTTTAAACTCACATTTATATTCGCAACATCAGTAATCTCTGAAATTTTCAGAAAGATCGGGTAATGAATAGCCGAGTAACAGGAATATGAATAATGTTAATGTGTTAACATTAATGTTAATGCTCTGTTAATTAATGTAAGAGTAGCTTTTAAATACTTTTTACCACTTTAACTTACTCCAAAATATTCTGACTCTAACATTGATATTTTGTATTAAGAAATATGTACTCTAAAGGTAAATGAAAGGCAAATTGCGGTCTATTTATGCTGCTTGTGCTTAAACAGGATCCACTTATTGCTTGAAACATTAAACTGCGTCGAGATGAATCGCAATCATGTCTTCAGGCTGATTTTAAAGGGATACATCTTCCATATACCGCCACAGATTGCCCATTTATCTGTTGCTAGTTAAATAAACTGATTTTTAATGAATTTTGGGTTTGTTACTCGCCAAACTATCACCAAACTTCCCTCCAAAAATATCGAAAAACTCTCTGCTTGACGAGAGGGATAAGAGACAAGACAAAATGTTGACTATTAAATACTTCTCCCACTGGGGAACAAGAATAGCCACTATAGTTTTTTTTTGTTGTGTCAAAAATTATGTGAAAAACTCTTACTTGTCACTTTAGTTTATTGTTTATTGGGACTAGTGAATACCGCGACAGTTTTCTGTCTCGACTGTCCTATGTGAAATGCATACTTTTTTAGCGCAAGAAACAGAACAATAAACAGCCGTGTGCAGCCGTGCTGCCAACCTACAATTAGTGCCTCTCACTCTCAAAAAATCGCCAAGTTACCAAAATCTAGTTGGATTTTAATTTGAGCATAAACAGGAACATAAAAAAACGGCCCTTAAGTGTTCTTCGCCAATATTGTGCCTTCTTTCTTCGATATTCGACACCACTCAGCCTAGTGTAATCGTTATTTTCTGAGCAAAAATCATCGTTATATTTCTAATTATATATACTTTTTTTTTTAATCCCTGCTTGTAAGTCAGGTTAGTTGTTACCTTTTAAGTTAATTGATTTAAATTTTTTTGTTCATTTTGTAACATTTATGTTAACCCACAAATTTAATCTTATTAACCCGCGGAACTACCTTAGGTTCCCATGCCCGCTTATACACATAGCAGATACCAATTGCAGCCAGCCAGTTCGAGTCTTGCTACATTTACTACCCCAAATCTGTCAACGTTTCGTTATAACAACTCGATTGGCAACGGCAGCCAAATCGGCGGTCCAAATCCCTGCGGCTCTTCCTATATATATTATAGTGCCCCGCAGAGTTCGTATTCATCGAATCGTTTGCGTGATGTGGATCCAGATGAAGCCTGCGCCGCCAATACAGCCTCGGCAAGTGCCGCCGCCGCCGCTGCTGCCTCCTCCTATAAGACACTAACCGCTACGGTTTACTATCAGCAACAGCAGCAGCGCCAACAACAACAACAACAACAACAACAGCAGCAGCAGCAGCAACAGCAACAAGAACCAGTTGGCGTATGCAGTGATGATAATTATGAGAATGCTTCCAAGCAATCATTGTTTGCATCAGTGCAGGCAGGTTTTTCTTTTCCATTGTGTTTTCTTTTGTTTTTCCAATTATTCTATTTAGTTTTCCCACACGTACAATTTAGTTATCATAATTTATTGAGTATTAATAATTTAGTTGCTTTCTTAGTTGATTCATCAACAACTCATAGCACTCACTCACATACTCATACCCTTTCACTCGCACACTGTACTCCACGTATAGCCATCTCTCTCTAAGTGGCAGACTAGCGACGGTTTTGGTGAAAGTGTCGTAGCCGGCTAATCTACTAGAAGGCAATTCAAAGACTAATCAAAAAGTGAGAACTAAATTGATGAAACTTTATAGTCACATAAGTTGTTGTTAATACTTGTTAATACAGGGCAAAGACTCTATAAAAACCTCTAAAATATTGAAGGGATTGGTTCAGTTTCTAACCCAGGTTAATCTAAGTGCTCATCTATTCTGTTCGACTTTTACAGAGGACCTACAGAAAACCTGTTCACTTTGCTTTTTGCTACGGTAACATAACTAGAGCTCGCTAAGGGCATCCATCAAGGTTTTTGTCTTCAATTTTCAACTCGCCATATTTCGCTGCAATTGTTTCCCAAACTCAAACTACTAATCATGCAATGTATTTGGTTTTGAATTGGTTAATCAGCATCTTATTACTTTAAGCGCCGGCTAACAAGCTGAACTAATTCTTACCAAGCATCCTTTACGCCCTTTCTTTAGTCTTTCAGTTTCTTTAGAGCAGTGGTGTTCAGAAAGCCAAAAGCCAATCCCATGGGATAGGAACTCAAAATTCTACCGGCGTCGCAGCCGACACACGTATAGAGAGAGAGAATACGTGTGTTATATAAATAGTACGCTCGGCGATGCGCGTGTTTCGCTTTTTGTTCTCTTACGGGGCATTTGTTCGTTTGTTTGTGGCTCAATGTTTACTTTGTGATTCGCTGCTACGCACACAAGCGCAATGCTTGATTGTGTGAATGATTGTGAAATCATTTTATGGATTTCCCTAAGGGTCTTTGGTATCCAGATTAGTATAAACCTTTGGTTTTCGCTCAGCAGTATCATAGTCTTACCATTTCACAGCTACTTTGGTTAGTGCTGCCCATATTTTAATAGCAACGTGGTAGAGTGCTGCCCCCTTATCACAGAATCATGTGTTAGAAATTAAAATATATTTGAAAGCCCATCTAGAGAGAGGACTTCTAAGGCTTCTAGGATTTAGGTACATTCAAGTCATATTTTTCCTCTAGACTAGATGTCTAAACAGTTAGCGAGCATTACAGCTTTGAGATTAGGAGAGTTTGAAGACTGGAATGTGGGTAACTCAGGACACTCAACCATCAAACTGCGGTTCCCGCCAGTACAGACTACCGTAAACCCACAACTTCATTCCAGCAACTTTCCGACCACATAGTAGCGCAAATGGTATCAATATCTACATAGATGAATCGAGCTTAGGATGACCAAGAAGGAGTGGGTTGAGCTTTCTCCATCGACCTAGATATGGAAATCTCATTCCGGCTCCCTGATCATTGCAGTGTGTACCAAGCAGAATTGGTGGCCGCCAAATATAAAGTATTTGGCTCACGATCGAAGAACGGAACCAACATCTACTTATATAGTGACTCATAGACCAATAATGCCAAGACGCTAACGGAATGCCGTAGATGCTGAAATGCGATCGCTCGGTATCTCCGGATCCACCTTATCTGGGTGCCTGGACACCGCAACATTGAGGGGAACGAGTCAGCTGACAAACTACCATACATCTTCTCCCGGATGCCTTTAGCCTCGTACAAACTAGTCACTGCGGAATGATGAAATAAACTTCTGGTTTGCGCTGCAGCTGAAACGTACCAGCAGTCTTTTGCGCCAAAGTAGAGTTAACATCTGTACTCTAATAGGCTAATCACACTGACCACAACTAACATTCAACATCCTGAGATTAAATGCTTAATTACCATTTGCTAAGCCAACATTTTTAAACTTTTGATTTGTCAAAAAAAAAAAAATGTAGAAAAATTCTGCCATGGTAAATATTTATGACTAATAAGGATGTTGGCTGTTAGATGTGCTCAGTGTGATTAGCCTATAACGGGTCGCTGCCTTATCGGTAGGCATATGCAGTTCGCTTGGGAGTCGCTCGCCACGTCTCTGTGAAATTAGACCGCGTGAATTAAGGCCGCAAAATGAATTTTGATTATATTTTTTAACTTTGAATGAATTTTTGATCGCGAATCACAATACAAATATTTTATTCTTCGAATCAAATTAGGATGCGATCGCATATAACCGTGGGCGGTCTTATTTCATTTTTTAAGTGAATCAAGCCCTCGCGGTCTAATTTCATTCTAAGATCGCGGCCAAAATTGAATTTGCAGAATGAATTAACACTTAATTTTATTTTGTGATCGTGATCTAAATTCATGTTGAAGAATGAATTAAGGCCGCGCGGTCTAATTTCATTTTGTGATCGCCGGCTAAATTCATTTTGATTTTCGGCTGCACGGACTAATTTCATTTTGTTATAACGGCCAAAATTCATTTTATGGTCGCGGCCTAAATTCATTTTGCAGAATGAAGGAACGACGACTTCCCAACCAGCTCTTAGTGGAAGGAGACTGAAAACACTTGGTCCCCCCTTTTTACTCAACCTCTCGGAAGTATCTGAGATATAGATACCGTCTCTACTAAAATTCTTGTCGTACTTACAATGGTTTTGTTTCTCGAATTTTATAATTCAAATAAAGCAAGGTTCGTGTTCACACTTGAACATGATATTCAACTCGGCCCACACGTAGTGTGTAGTGTAAATCTCATATTTAAATATTTAGCCTGTGTCGCCTATGTCATAAACATGGCATCTTTTGTAATAGCATTAAATATTAATAGCGGCAGTGACAAGGATCTGGACCGAGACACCACTTGAAGACGTCATCCGGTGCAAAGCACTTTACATGTATTGTGTGAAAAACCACCCTTGTGACCAATGCAGATCATTTATACACACGCATATGCCTTACAAACATGTGTTAGTTAAGTTAGAAGATAAGGGATGAGAAATTTTGAAATAACAGCAGCATCGCTCGACAAGAGCGAGTCAGTACAAATCAAAATCTACAACCGTGCTGAGAAAATGTATTATTTTATACAGTTCGAAAAGAAATCTTAGGTTGTTGTATGCTTTTAGAGAAACAGCTGCGCGAATCGAATAAAAAGTGTCACCTTATAGTTTCGAAAACCCATCTAAATATATCAAAATGCCACCTTATGCTGACATCAACGATCAAATCTTCTCATTTTTAATTAGTCTTTGCTTTTGCATCATCATCACTCACATTATCGTTACATTCATATACGGGGGTGCCACAGAAACCACCTCTTTCAACCAAATTCCAATCGAATTCCAGTTTTTAGGTGTCACAGAAATTTCTTTTGGTTATTTTCAAACCTCCCATAAACAACTTTCTATTTCTCGATCTCTAAAAGTTCTGTGTCACCGACGGATTTTTGGGCAAAATCTCTAGCGCTTTCTGTGTCACCCCCCCGATACACACAACATATTTACATTTATTTTAGTACAAACTTTGAATTTACTTTTACATATTTAGCCAACTTTTTTAGACATACAATTTACAAGAATAAAAACACAAATTGTATTGTATTATATGCACCTTTAAATAGTATCTTTGGGTTAACTGGATGAACACACAAAACCACAACAACACTATGTATGTAGTTTTATTTGCTTTAATCATGGTGTAGTTTTGCAGTTACTCGTACATACCACACACAATGTCACTAATCCATTATTCTGTTGTATTTAGTTCTTAATTTAAAAGACTCCAAATGTCAATTCGCACACTCACTGACTCTTATTACTCTTTTTAATTTCTCCTCTGTATGATTTTATACACGTTTTGTTTTGTGTGTCATGTTCTCTATATTGTCAGAGTCTCAACGCCCTTATAAGATGTGTGTCTGTAAGTTGGTGTTGTGGAGACTCCCTTGTGAGTAGACCAAAGATAAACTGAGATAGATAACATTTTGCATCATTCATACATAGAAATACATGCATCAATATTGTCAATGTTGGTTAATTGCAGTGCGACCCCACAACAGTTTGGTATTTTGTGTTTTGATCAAATTCTTTAATTATGATTTTCCATTTATTTGCTTTGCCTTCTCTAAAAACAATCACGCTGCCGAACACCTAACTCCTGTTCTGTCTAAACCCATCAAAATAACCCGTTAACCCAGCTCTAATCCATAACGTGTGCACACTATTAATACCAAAATCTAAAAGAGAGCCCACAATTTGTTAACTCACCCATGCTAACCGGGTTTCCCCTCACTATCTTATTCCCACTCTTTAGCTGCGGAAGCAGAGTCGCTTCAATGCGCGTAAAAAGTTCCAATTTGCCATACTAGTGATACGGGCTGTCATCAGGATACGACGCCTGCGCTTTACAGCCGAACCGCTGCATGTGGAGGAAGCCATACGTGATCCCTATCGTGTTAAGGTGCTGCGCAAGGTGAGTACCAAAGATACTGCTGTTTAATAGGCAAAACTAACTATTTGTTTTTTTTTATGTTTCAACCAGGTCATTGATGGCTGCGCCTTCCGTGTCTATGGCCATTGGGTCAAGAAGGGCGAGGGCCAGAATCGTGCTGCCCTTTTCGAGAATACTCCGCGCACCGAGCTGCACGCGCTTTACATTAACAATCTCAGTCGATAGAAAATGGGCAAAGTTAACTACAAAAGAACTAAAACTAGGAAAAGAGACACCAAAATGCGACATGAAACCTACTTCTGCGCTGGCCTACACTCCTCACAAACATACATACATAAATATGTACATCTCTCCTTTATTTGCACCTCCTTTTTTTTTTTTGTTCCTTTTCCAAACGCCAGCTCATTTAGTGTAGGTGTAGGTTTAATACATACAAAACATAAGCAATGCTAATGAATGAACAGATATGCATACAATGTAGAGTTGGATCGCTCGTAGATTTTTCTTATACTAGGTCTTAGAGCGGTATCAAAATTATAGAAGAGCTGAATGTAAACTGAAGTAATATGGCTGGAATAAGACATTTCTGTTATTGGTGCAAAAGTGCCAAGAGTATATCCTTGTTTCCGTTTTGTTGGTAAATGAATTGAATGTCTGCATGTCCCTCTCTGTCTGAGCTCAGAAACTATAACAGTTGGAGCCATCCCCGTATACCCGTACTCAGCTCAAGTTGTTTTCCGAATTTGTAAATTCAACCCAAAAAACATTCAGTCACATCACTAAGGGCCAATTTCTCAGATAAACTTAGAATTTACTCTGTTATTTGCTATATAGAACAAATGAAATCGGCCCTAAGACTTCAAAATTATTATATCGGCCAGTTCTACAATGTTCAATAAGATCGGACACATTCGTGTGCAAGCAAATCAATGAAAGCACACAAACTTAAGGGTCAGTGTATTTTGTAGTCCTTAAATTCGACTGCAGCGCTCTTCCTTCTTTTTGTTTTGTAAATAAGACCTAATTTAAGAACCCTCTGATCCAATTCTAATACAAAATATATATACAAATGTATATAGAAGCAAGAAATGTTGTGTAAATAGGGAAACTCTAGATGAAAGTTAAATGAAACAAATTGAGGTAGAAATATTCTAAAGACAACAAAAACTGTATGAGCTGAATTTGACTTTAAAACGTAATTAGAAATAGAAAGAAAGAAATAAGAGAAAGAAAAAAAAAAAAAAAACGAAAACTAAGGTGTGTGTAGATAAAAAACTGCTTGTCAATGAAAATTTTTAAGCATGCAGTCTATAAATTGCTTCCGCAACAAAAATCTCTCATTTTGTGTAACACGTGGGATAATCAAAACCTCAGATTAAGAAAATTTACAAATTTTTCAACCCTTTTCAAGTAAAAGATGAAATATTTATGCAGGGCTTTTTCCGTTTTCCATCAAATTGGCGTTGGGCACTTAGTGGCTCGTTTTACAGCTCAAAACGAAAGTTAAAAACTGGGTTCATTTTGTTCTTTTTATACCCTGTGTCCATTAAAACCGTACCCAGATCATGTCTGTAAAACCGCGGAAAACTGCCAGAGCCTAAATTTTTAAGTTTGAACTCTGAGTCTGAATTCTGAAAACCACAATAAGATCCGAGCAAAAACAACATTACTTAGAACAGGGTATTTTGCAGTCGGGGTACTCGACTGCAGCACTCTGACTTTTTTTTTTGTGGTTGCTGCGTGTTTCCGGTAACTTTTGTTGCTCACCATTGAATCAACTTATGCGTTTAAGACCAGCCATCGATCTTTCATCCGGAAAAGGAATAAATGCTTTGGAACGTCAATCGCTTTACAGCATAAAAACCATTCGGAAATGTTAACATTCCTGAAAGATAAGGGCAGCCCGTCACAAATACAAACAATTATGTATGTTTTCTTTATGTCACACACAGAAGGCACAAAAACTAAAAAAGTAAAGGTTTAGAACTGGCTAAAAACTCCCAAGCCCATTGGTGAATCAACATTAAAATTTAGGAATTTTGCAGCATTTTCAATCCTAAAACATAATTATTAAGCACTTGGGGCCATTTTCGCATGCTCCTAAACATGAGAAATTAGTTCTGTGCTTTATCTTATCGTAAGGCAAGAATTGGAAAAGAGAAATTGGGTTAAATGTGATATAAATGTGTTATAAGTCAGGTTTTTGTAGAATATTAAGTTGAGATCGTAGCATGAACAATTACTTTAAACCAGGCGTGCCCAAACCCATTGCGCACGCTGCACATTCTTTGTGGTTTTACGCTTTGCTTATGGGTATACATCAGTGCCGGCCAAATGGAGAGGACATAAAAGTGTGCTTGTGTTAATGAGCAAGAGAGCTCTCTCCATACTACAGCCGGTTTACTTGCAATTCAATGTTCACTAAACATTGCGTAAAAACACGACTGACTTTGGCTCGTGGTAGCTATGGCTGGACGGGTCTGGTATACATAGAGCAACAACAACTTCATATGCGTTCTTCCTTCTTTTTCTCTCCAAACGAAGGTTTTGTTGCGAATGATTTCGTTGTTGTTTTCTACATAGAGATAGCCACGCGCAAGATATACTTAACAAGGTGACCGCACACGCTCTCTCGCTCTCTTTGCTTACTTCTTAAAAGTCAGTCTGTAAACAACCCTTGTGAGCGACGCATCTCCGCGGACGAATTTTTGGTGTTCTGCTTATTAGTTTTGTTTGAGACTTTTTGTGTTTTTGCTATGCCTCCATACTGTTCTATTTGCAACTTATGAAACTATTTTTTTTACACTTTTTGACACTTATATAAGAAGTTGTGAGAGAGCGAGTGCGGCTACCTTAAGTATATCTTGGCCGCGCGTTTAGACCTGCAACAAAAACTTCAAATACGTCTCTCTTCGCTTTCTCTCCGTGCGAAGGTTTGGTTGTTGGCTGCGAATGATTTCGTGTGTATCAGACAACCACGAGCACACACACAAACAAAAATCGGATTTCTATTTCTTGTGGTTCTTTTTGTTCGACAATTAATTTTTTTCATTTGTCTTGGCGTCCACGCGACCGTAAGCTTATTCTGGGCATATGTGCTTTCAACCTTACATTTGGTGGGTAAACCGGACCAGAAACAAACTTTGTAGAACCGAACTACCGAACATGTTTGGAAAATGGTTGGGTTCAAAAATTTATTTATAGCTATCTATGGGTACCGAGATTATTTTCGGTGCATTGTTTAGTAAAGACTTGGTTAAAAAATCTTTTCGAAAGGAAGAGGCTACCTTCAAATTAAAAACCGGTGCACTTTTGAAAGCCTTGCAAGAGGTAAAATGTAAATGTAATGTAAAATTGACTTTGGCCTCAAAAGGCTAAGCCAAGCTTCTCTCTCAATCTCTTGGCTTGTGTGCTTAAAATTTTTCGCATAAGATAAAGGGACCTACAGCTTCTTTATGGCCGTGCAAGAGGTCCTTATGAAGAAAAACAACAATGAATATGGTTCATTCGTCTGTTGATTGGAAAAGTATGTCTTGTTTTACCGATTCGCTTATACTCACTGAAAATAGAAGAAGCTTTCTTAGGAACCGGTCAGCAAACCTCTTGCGAAATGGCCTGGTTTGAAGCCTCGGTGTACACATCTAAGTTTGAAATTCACAACGAATTAGAAAACGGAGGAATAGGTTTGAGTTTGCTCATAGGAGTAATCTTAGAGTGGACTGGGCATTGACTTAAATACCTAGTAATTTGTCAACAGCATCATAATTTCTCAAGTTCTTCAAATTTCAACTGCAGTTTAAGTACTTTAGCTTCCTTAATGTCTGGTTCACCCAATATAAATAAATTTCCATTGCTGCAATGGTGTGACCAGAGACTTTCAAACCTAAGCACCGAATCTGCTGTCTTTGTTTTGGTTAATAAATGTTTTCTTTTTTTTTTTTCCGAAAATACTAACAGGAACATTTTCTTACGGAAGCAAACTAAAATTGTTGTTTAAATCAGCGTTAGTCAACGAGAGCGAGTCTAAAAAGTGAGAGTGTATTGGTGTGCGAAAATAAAGCGATTCGATCTGACCGCAACAAAGGCTAGCCTGCAACTGAAGGCCTGTTTACTCTCTTGGCCTTAGCTTCGGCATGCGTTCGGCTCGTATATGTGTAAATAGCAAAATGTCTTCGCCCCCCAGGGTGTACCGGTGACGATCGATGGTTTAAATAGATAGACCTCTCCCTGTGCTCTCTTGCTTTCTGTTCAGATTCCGTTTCTATTCAATGATTCATTATTATTTAGCTTCAAAATAAACAATTTAAGTGTTTGAATCAGCTGTTTTTGTATCGAGTGTTTTATTCTTTAGGAACTTAACTGAAGCTTTAATGTGTATTACTCTTTCGCTCGTTTAAACGCAGTTTGAGACATTTAAGTTCGTCTAAACTGAGTTTATTTTGATTAACATTGAAAACCCTAAATAAGTCTATACTGAATTTGTCAACCAAATATCCACAATCCCGAACGAAGAGATATTTTGAGTCGATTAGAGTGGGATAGCAAACGCTCCCTGTATTGAATAGAATAGTATGGCATATAGAGGGGTATAGCTTACTCCCACTCACTGATATCAAGTTCGAAAATTGGTTAAGCAGCTGGTTACGAAAAATATTGCTTCGATAATAAGCACTCATCGATAAAATATCGATTGACACGGTATAAATCGAGAAAACTATTTCGCAACTTCCTCTTCTGGTTTAGGCGACTGATTTTAACCTGTTTTTGAAAAACTTGTGGAAAGAAATAGGGAAAAGATTTTGTAATTCTATATTTTGCATTTGGTTGCACAAAATTAAAAATGTGAATTCGAGGGGTTTTATCGGCCTCCAAAGTAGGGTCTTCTAAAAAAAGAGGTGTGTTGATGGTTCGCAGCTTTCCGGGAGTCACCATTATCTTAACGCAAAACAGAAAACGGGCAATTGGTTAGTATTAATGTCTTTATGGCCCGAAGCCGAATCAGGAAAAAACAAAAATTTAATTTGTAAAAATGGTAAATGAGAAAACGATTTTTGACAATTTTTTTTTTGCTGTTCAGTGTAGAAAATAAAATAGTAAAAAATAGTTCATTATGCGTCCATTAAGCCCTACGTCATCAAAATCGGTTCAGTAGAACTTGAGAAAAGCTGCGAACCAATTTGAAAAACGTGGTCTCGCGTTTAAAGTTTCGACAACTGTTTTCGATAAAGTAAAAATTATTTTTAAAAGATTTCAAGCATGGATTTGATGCATTTGGTTGTTAGCTTAAACCGAAAAAAAAATTCTCAAAATCGTTTCAACAGTTCTCGAGGAATTTCGGTCAAAATGCGTCAAGAAATGTTATAAAAAAATTCTCCAAAAATGTCCAAGTAATTTTTTTTTTTTTTTCAAAAACAACTTTTTAAAAATTTACGAACATTTCAAAACTTTTATTAAAATCTTTTGTAAAAAAAATATGGAAAAACGTACATTTCCACACAAAAATTCAAAACGACAACAGATCAGAGCGTGATCTTAGATTTGGATTATGCTAAATTTGTGTAATTTTACGATGGAATTGAGTTGCTAACCTGAACAATGGACTCTGGCACACACTTCCACTTTAATCCTAACCAAAACTAGCAAAAAGTGTACCCTTTTTACTGGCTGTCTGAAAAAAAAAAACGGTTACCCTTGGATACGATGAAAAAGGGGAATAAAATGATATTTCACCCGTGTCTTTTCTTTACTTAAACAAAGAGAGTTTTTTATCGCTCGCTTTAAGCATTTGTTTTCAAAAGACACTTTGCTTGGCAGAATCTGACGACAGTGTCTTTTGCGCATGTATTTATGTTCCGCGTGTGCCTCAGTAAACTGCAAGTGTGTATGCGTGCTTGTGTGGTATTTTGTGCTATTTTGTGCGATAAAATTTTTAACTCCACAACAAACAAAGTACACCTTGAGCTGACACTTGGCTTGTTTTGCTGAAATTATGCCCATCAAGCTGTTATTGTAAGATAGCTTTGTGTGATTCTCTTATCGATAACTATGAAACAGAAAACACGAGAAAAACAAAATCAAGTCCCAGCGGCGCAAATTGCTATTAGATAATGGATTACTCCTACGTTACTTTGCCATCAGTATGTAGGAAATAATTCCATACAATCTGCTTTACTTTGCCGTATGCATATAAGCGGGGAGCGCGCAGCCTGCATTACTAGTAATAAAACAAGTATGGCAGAGCCGAACTGCCAATGGATTCCCATTACGAATGTAATACAGAATGTTTGCAGTCTGTTTGGAATTCAACACACAATTTAGAAATCGTATACTCTGACGTAATGCACTTGTAATATGATTCAATATACTAAAGATGTAAAAGTATACGGGTACACACCCGTAATGCACTTGTTATACGATAGAGAAGTATATGAGTTGGTATTGTACGTGCATTACAGCCTATATGAGTGGGTAATGACGTAGTAATCCAGTGGTTTTTATTTTAGTTTATTTTAAATGATTTTATTTGTTATTACTCAATAAATTTAATGTATGTTTTTACAAAGCTTTAAATGTCCTCCTTCGTCAGCATTTTAAGGATGGCCATTATATAAATTCGGGCTTTTTACAATTTTTGTTTGGCTCTGCATAATCGCGTCACTTTTGCCAATTGAGTTTTCAACATTGCGAGTTTGGTTTCCCGACAATTATAAGTATGAGCACTAAAATTAACTAACAACTAAGCCAAATTCAAGTGACTCTTCCCCACGTATGTGTCCAGTCACTGCTACACTTACACTTACACATTTGTATTGTCAAAGTTTTTGTTTGTGCTGACTCAAAGTTCATTATATTAACTATAATATTAACTTGGCCAAGTCGACCGTTTAAATAGAGAGTTTGACTAGGGCTTGAAGTGTGAAAAGCAACAACGTCTGCTGATGAGTGAATTATGGTTAATTCCGAAACAGCCTTTCCAGACTTACCAATTGCTATTCCGAAATGTGAGTTATCTCTGTTTTAAAATGGTATTGATTTGTATTAAATTATAATCAATCCTGACCTTTGAGCCAGCACAAACTAAAACTTAGACTAAATCAAAAAACAGGACGCAAAAAACCCATTATAAGCATTGGTACTGCCTACAAATACAAATGAAGAAAATAGAAAAAATGTCTAAAAACTTTTATGGATGAGATGGGAAAGCACAAAAGCGAACGAAATAGACATCGGCTCGTGTGTGGCACAATTTCGATTACTATCTCTCTAACGAAAAGCAGCGATTGTAATGCATTACTTTTTCGTCAGGCGTAATGCATACTTTCAACAAAACACATTTAGCTCTGCGCCGCTGGAGTGTTCTGTTGAGAGAGTGAGTGAGTCGCTTAAATTTATCCCTGTCATTTCGTTGAAATTATTGGTTGACCATATTTTGCGAGCTCTGATCCAAACAATTGATTTATATATTCAGAAAATTTAAATTTAAAGCGTATAGACCACTTTCCGCGCTAAGGTTTTGAAATTAGGTCAAAATATGAGGTAGAAAAGTTAGGTAATCAAAATTGAAAACGACAATAGGCCTGCAAAATTTGTTAAGATTGTAACGATTTCGTCTTTAAAGGAATGTACTCAGATGTGAAACAAATTTATTTCGGCACAATACTTCATTTAAATAAGATTGCTTTTCCAAAGCAATCCCATTTCAAAAGTGTTTCCATTCATGTGAAGTATTGAGCAGAACTAATCAGGCCTTTAATCTGTAAGTTTAAGCATAATTTTCTTTTTTTTTTTCGTGTACACACTTAAGGTGATGATTTAAGAAGTGGCCTTATGCAAGATTATATCAATTTCAAGTTGGAGGTCCTTTGCACACTTGCACGTTTCTTTCGTATACACACCTTAGGCTAGGTCAGTTGGCTTAACAGTAAGGTTCTCGGGCATTTTCGTTGTTGTGCTTCTACGTAAAGTCTCAGCGTTAAATTCTGACAACTTAATCTCTAATTTTTTTTGTAAGCTGAAATTGGAGAGCTGCCGGAAAGCTGCTTATCAAAGAGCTAATTTTGTTTCATGAAATTTCATTTAAAGCTTTAAACAACCACAACAACAACAACATTTTGTAGAATATTAAAACCCCTCCCTCCCCCCCATTAAGGCACCCATGTCGCTGCCTGCGCATACCCCTCCTATTCTCCCATTACCACTCCCCCAACCCACATACACACACATATACATACAAAAATATGTATTTTCTGTTAATGATTTTATTAAATTATTTAATTATATTGCTAAGCGTTTACATTTTAATTGTTATGTTGTAGATTATACACAATAAATAAAACAAGAAAAAAAAAAAAAACAAACAAATTATGAACAATTTAATCTAAATGTGCTTCGTGCAATCATAGGAACGTTCACAGCATTCAGGATAATTGCGATTGGTGTTGACAAAATCACGCTGCTTGCATCCCTTGGGTGGAGCCACTGCAGCACATGTGCGGAACTCTACATAACCGCGATCCATGCAGGATACACCAGCGCAGGGATGATTGGGAGCCTTGCCAGACTGGCCAGGTGACATAACCGTATTGGAGTTGAGCACACACTTGCCAGGATACGCTGCAAGTGTATTATGTCATGTATTTATTTGTCATGTCTTAAGCATAGCACTATGTTTTTTTTTTTTACTTACAAGGATTGCTATAGTCCGCACGGGCAATGGCCGCCAGCGTGTTCTGACTGCTAATTAGGAAGACGGCGCCGACAAGGAGCACAGCAGCAAAAGTATTGGGCGACATTTTCGTTTGAGTTTTGTTTGTTTTTTAGTTTGTGTTATCAACTGGAATGGTAGACCGCAAGTGCTGTGGATTCAGCTCAAACGACAATGTTTTATACGTGCCGTTATCATCAACCCAAAGCCCGCCTGACGGCTTATCGTGATGTCAGGCTGAGAGACTTGACCTTGTCCAACGCAAGCTCCTTTCGTGCCGGTTCTGGTTCTCAGCTGCCTGTTTGGCTGCTTTTTTGTTGTTGTCGCTTGGCTTGGCTTCGCTTTCGACTTCCCTGCGGTTCATTGAGTACATTTAATTAATTGACGAGCATTTATTTTTATTGCTGCTGCTGCTGTTGTTGTTGTTTTTTAATTGTCACTGGAAGCTTATCACGTTTTAAAATTTTTGTTGTTTTGTTGGTGGCGCCTGCCGTTTTTTCGGGAATTTTTGGTTGTTTTTTGTTTAGTGTTTTGGCATGTGGAATTCCTGTGGTTAGCAATTGTTGACTCAGCTCTTTAGACTTTCACCGGCTTTGAGCTGGTTCTTGAACCTAAGAGAACAACAACATCAACGGTATACGTATATCCTATCGGATATGTCATTGACTTTGCCGCTTGCTAGAGATTTAAACCGTTAACCAATATTGAAAGTGTAGTCTGTGGAGTTTTTTGAAAATGACCGCCACTATGTATAGATGTATCGATATTTTAGTGTCAAGGTATTTTTCATATGCGTGTTCTCCTCTCTTTTTTTCCGAGCGAAGGTCTGCAACAACAATTTCATGTGACTCTCTTCTCTCTCTCTCCTGTCTCCTGCAAATTGAAAAGGAACAACAATGTTGTTAATGCGTAGTCAGAGCTCGCTTCGCTCGCATTGGCCAAACGCTATTCACACACACACAAACAAAAATCGGCGTTCTATTTCTTGTGGTTGTTCTTGCTTGATAAATATTTTGTGCATTTGTATTTGTTTTCACCCGGCCGTAAGCTCAGTCTGGGCACCCCTGCTGTAAATAATTGAAAGTAGAAACCCGTGTGTAACTAGAAAACCGTATGTAAATAGTAAAACCGTGTACAGTAAGCCGAAGCCACTACTATAGTGGGATGTGGAGACTTTAAGGGCTTAAGGCTGCTTGGCCGTTGGCTTTTGGGCCGTTCCGTGGGCTGTGGAGACTGCGAAGGTTTCGACTCGTGTTTGCGTCTCGCCCACTTTGATCAGCTCCACTTGTTTGCCCACCTCTCAGTTGTCCAAATAATTGTAGTTTTGTTTTTTTGGTCTTCTTTGCTTTAATTTATTAAATTTTGTGCTCAGTTATCACATAAGTTTCATCATTTCCAGACCCCTCCTCGACAATTTATGAGCTGTTTTCAAAAAAACGAGTCCATGCTCATTGTCAGAGCGAATTGTTGGTTGCTCAGTACTCGCTCTGACAATTTTCAAGAGCGCATTTCCTGAGCTATGTAATTAGATGTGCTCTGACAAAATTGTCAGCGTCTGAGTACCTAGTTTTAACATTTTAAATCATATTTTATTAAACTGCTAATTTATCCATCTAATCTTGTTAAATTAATACTTCATTTAAGCGTACAAACTCTTAATTTGGAAAAGAAAATTAAAACTCGGAAAATGTTATTTTCATAATTGGAATAAGTTAGCAGGTTTGCTTATTGTTGCTTTCTGCTGCCCTCTGACTTTTGCATTGTTTTGGTGGACAATATTTTAAAATTAATTTTTAATACTTAAAACCCATCAAATCTGTAATAATATTAATGCAATTCGATCAGTGAAGCATTTAAGCTTTGTTCCTCAGTATCATATTTGACTCAAATCTCTTTATTAACAAAACATAGACCAAATGTCGCCACAAAATTCGCAACTTTTAAAAACAACCAAAAGTGGTTTCAGGAACACCGACAATTGATTTTGGGTTGCTTTTGGGTTGTTAGAGGTATGTAAAACACGGCCGATTATAATTTCCCTTGAATTTGTTAAAGAAAAGATTCAAAACACGTGCGCACATTCAATCGCGCGGCATTACTTCTATCGCCAACAGCTGACGATAGGCGGCCCTCGACTACATTGCTATCGAAGGCATCGTCATCGACGTTGCTAGCGACTGCGCCCAGCTGTCTATAAAAGCAGAGCCTCAGCAAAGTAGCACTTCATTTAGTGCGCGGCATTGGTCGAGTCAACACCTTGGAGCAGCAGATCAACCAAAGGGATCTGTGTTTGGACGGGATTCCCGGTTGAAAAATACCGTCGCTCGCCCAGTCCGACTCCCAACGTACACGCAGATTATATTTTTTTTATATTTCTTTTTTATATATTTTTATTGTGAAGTTGAAGCAATAAGCAAAACGTAATACCATACATAATGTTTGCTTTATTCTATATACAATTACTAAAATAACGTATTCTTTTTAAAAAGAATTTAATGACTTGTAAATAAATCAAAATCTTTCAATGTAAACTGAAATGAATTTCATAGAGTAAAAATTAGTTGCATCAGTTGGCAGTGCAGAGTACAAAAAAAAAAACAATTGTTCATTCGTCAAGAACAATTGGAACCTAACAAAAATGTGGTCTGCATCCTCTATACTCCAATTAGAATAAAACCTTGCGGCAATTTATGGCGCCACGATGGTTCCTCTAAACTCTACTTGGGCTATTCTTCCTGCAAGGTAGTTGGAGAGCCATCTTTTTACCAGGTTGGTGAGGTTACTTTGTAATAAGTCTTCCTCTTTACTCCAATTAGAATAAAACCTTGCGGCAATTTATGGCGCCACGATGGTTCCTCCAAACTCAACTTGGGCTATTCTTCCTGCAAGGTAGTTGGAGAGCCATCTTTTTACCAGGTTGGTGAGGTTACTTTGTAATAAGTCTTCCTCTATACTCCAATTAGAATAAAACCTTGCGGCAATTTATGGCGCCACGATGGTTCCTCCAAACTCTACTTGGGCTATTCTTCCTGCAAGGTAGTTGGAGAGCCATCTTTTTACCAATTTGGTGAGGTTACTTTGTAATAAGTCTTCCTCTATACTCCAATTAGAATAAAACCTTGCGGCAATTTATGGCGCCACGATGGTTCTTCCAAACTCTACTTGGGCTATTCTTCCTGCAAGGTAGTTGGAGAGCCATCTTTTTACCAGGTTGGTGAGGTTACTTTGTAATAAGTCTTCCTCTATACTCCAATTAGAATAAAACCTTGCGGCAATTTATGGCGCCACGATGGTTCCTCCAAACTCTACTTGGGCTATTCTTCCTGCAAGGTAGTTGGAGAGCCATCTTTTTACCAATTTGGTGAGGTTACTTTGTAATAAGTCTTCCTCTATACTCCAATTAGAATAAAACCTTGCGGCAATTTATGGCGCCACGATGGTTCTTCCAAACTCTACTTGGGCTATTCTTCCTGCAAGGTAGTTGGAGAGCCATCTTTTTACCAGGTTGGTGAGGTTACTTTGTAATAAGTCTTCCTCTATACTCCAATTAGAATAAAACCTTGCGGCAATTTATGGCGCCACGATGGTTCCTCCAAACTCTACTTGGGCTATTCTTCCTGCAAGGTAGTTGGAGAGCCATCTTTTTACCAATTTGGTGAGGTTACTTTGTAATAAGTCTTCCTCTATACTCCAATTAGAATAAAACCTTGCGGCAATTTATGGCGCCACGATGGTTCTTCCAAACTCTACTTGGGCTATTCTTCCTGCAAGGTAGTTGGAGAGCCATCTTTTTACCAATTTGGTGAGGTTACTTTGTAATAAGTCTTCCTCTATACTCCAATTAGAATAAATCCTTGCGGCAATTTATGGCGCCACGATGGTTCCTCCAAACTCTACTTGGGCTATTCTTCCTGCAAGGTAGTTGGAGAGCCATCTTTTTACCAGTTTGCTGAGGTTACTTTGTAATAAGTCTTCCTCTATACTCTAATTAGAATAAAACCTTGCGGCAATTTATGGCCCCACGATGGTTCCTCCAAACTCTACTTGAGCTATTCTTCCTGCAAGGTAGTTGGAGAGCCATCTTTTTACCAGGTTGGTGAGGTTACTTTGTAATAAGTCTTCCAGAAGCCCATGTCAGCCTGCTGTAACCACTATTGTTATGTCGCATAGTGCCGATGTTGTGCTGTGGAAGCCATGTTGGGACGCAGAAGGGATCAGATGATCTTTGAGGGTCGGCAGGAGTAGGGCCTCTAGGATCTTTATTACTGGTGAGAGGAGGTTGATAGGCCGGTAGGAGGAGCCTTGTTCTGTTGGTTTGCCGGGTTTTAGAATAGAGATGATTTTTCTTGTCTTCCAAATGTTGGGAATAACCATAGATTGCAGACTCTGGTTGAAGATATGGGTCAGATATCTTATTCCAACTGGTTCTATGGCTCTAGAAGGCTTGGCTTCTTTGATGGCTCATTGCACCTTCTCTATGCTGAACTTAAGCTGGTCGTTTGCCGTCTTGCTCAGCGTGTGGGGCAAATTGTCTATTAAACGCTGTCCCACACATGTCAAACCTCTATCTCTTACCATCTCTGAGATCTGTGCGTTCATACAGACGGACAGACAGACGGACGGACAGACGGACATGGCTATGGCTATATCGACTCGGATGTTGAATATAGAATATTTATACTTTATAGTCGGAAACGATTCCTTCTCCCTGTTACATATTTTTGCACAAACTTAATATACTATTTGTACCTTCGGTACAGAGTACAAAAACCATGCGGCTATCTAGGCTCTGGCAGTTTTCGGACACGAGCGCACAGAGCGTTGTCTTTATTCTCTCGTTATTCTCTTCTCTCCCGCATGTGCGTTGGTTTTTGATTTTGTAATGTGCTTATGCGCTTGTGTAGCGACATCAGACCACACCACATCGAGCTCGTCGTTGAAGTTCGTTCAGTGGCTACACACACATACATGCCAAGCCAAAAGGTGATTTTGCTTTTTGTCGTTTCCTGCTTCAGACCGAAAACGTGAAAATCGTCAACATCGCAAAATTTGTCATGCATTTTGCTGGTGAGCGCATTGCGGCCATCTTTGCGGCATTAGCGATTTAGCCGTCGCACAGTGGTCCAGCCGCGCCCGCCTTGGACAAAACCCTCATTTTTGTTGAAAAGCTTAACTTTTTTTTAGATAAATCGACACTTTAAATACACAAATTAAGGTAGACAAAATATTTCGATATGTTTACGAATATATATGTTACAGCCGTCAATTTTAGTCAATTTTTCGCAATCCGAAAAATGCTAAAATTTTGGTTTATTAATTAATAGCCTATTTCCACTGGCTTCATTTCTTATCATTTTCATTTCTAAAAATGATGCTGTTTCCATTGAAAAACCGTCATCTTTTTGACACTCGCAAAACACACAAACTTATCAGAATTATGTGGAAGCAAATAATATTAATCAGTAACAAGTATGGGAGCGATAGCGCATTGAAAACAATAAAGTTTTTCTTACTAAGACTTTTTTTTAGACCTATCTTTTGTACGGCAGCTTTACTATATAGTTGTCCGATTTTAATAAAACTTGGTGAAATTATGGAAAGGCATAGAAAACTAATAAATGCGTAGTTTGGGGACGTTTGCATTTAAAACAAAAAAGGTTTTCTTACTAAAACTACTTCTTCGACCGATCGTTCCTATCGCAGCTATATGCTATAGTCGTCCGATCCGGCCGGTTGCGACAAATGTGCTGCGTCTTTGTACCAAAAGCCTTCGTGCAAAGTTTGGGTAAGATAACTTTAAAACTGCCGGAGGAGATAGCATAGAAACAAACGGACAAGGCTATATTAACTCAGCTCGTCATGTTGATCAAGAATATATATACTTTATGTGGTCGGAGATGCTTCCTTCTATGCGTTACAAACATCTTGACAACTTTAATATACCCTCTACAAGGGGTATACAAAGTAGGTCTCGGCATTCCCAAAGTATATATATATGTATATATTTAATATTTGTGAAAATCAAAAAATTGTATTTTAATTTTAAATGGGCGCGACAAGGCCTATCATCTATTGCAATTCAAAAAGGCAACTAAATTTATGGAAGACTGCTGTTCTTTTGGTCGGCTTATTAAGCCCAATTTTTGATAACACGCGTTCCTTAAGGCTCGGCTGTTGATGCTGATCAAGAATAAGAGACAAATAAAGGATTGTCTAGTTGATAACGCATACATAAGGACAAATGCAGTAAACTAACACATTGTTCTCTTTTTGGTTTTGGAATTCGAAATAATTAGTAAGTTAAATCAATGTGATAATAGGCAACACTGCGTATGAGTTAGTCACAAAAACTTTAGAGCCTATTCGCGCCCGTTAAAAATCGACTTTTTACTTTTGGTTTTTTTTTACGCATACTAAACAACAAAAAGCATCAGAAAGTGGGGTGAGGGCATGACCTTACAAATTTCATATTCAGGAGGTCCAATCTAATATACACATATATGTATTTCGATATGGGCATTTCCACAGAAAAGTCCACTAAGACCAAAAAATTAAGTGCTTTTTTTATCATATTTTCATGAGGAAACAATCAAAATGAACTAATAATTTTCATATTCCAATTCGAGATTGGGATACGTTTTGTTGTCATAAAAATGCCTTTAGATTGCATTGATTTTTGGTCTCTAAAATATTTCTAGGCGTACAAGGAGTTAAAAAATTTTACAGAAGACACCATAAGAAACAATGTGATTGCAATTAACTAAGTTTTTGCTTTATACATATATATATATATAATATAACTATATATATTTCAAGTCCTACCAAACAAATGTTTATATAAAAAGCTTTGGCAAATTCGCAGAGTTTTGCAATTTTCTAAATCAAGTCAAAACCCACTTCCGTTTTGTGTAACGTCACGCCAGCACATATTTTTGCTTATATCTTTAACTCCTTATGATCGATGTATGTCATTGTTTTTGATGATTGTAGTGCTACTTAATTGCTACCCAAATGTAAAACCATCTTTTTCAAACTCAAAGATTTTAATATTTTTTAAAAACATTTTATTGAACAAACGTAACGTCACTTCAGTTTGGAAATGCTCATATCTCGAAACTTGAGAGGAAGGCGGAACATTTTAAGCATGTAAATAAGTTTGTACATTAAGTTTAGCTAGCGGAGCACCACTGGCAGACAGAAACGGCGCACACAATATGCACACCATGTATTTTCGAATTATATAACTACGCTCTTGAATCTCCAAATCAATTGTCACATATCAAATGTGTATAACTATAAACTTGTTATTGTTGTTGGAAAGTGCAACAGTTTTGATCAAAAATAAATTATTTTAAAAGTAAAATAAAAAAAAGAAATAAATGTTTGCTGAACTGTACACTCTGAACGACTACTCCAGACTGAGCTTATTAAGTATATTGAATTGCTGCTTGACAATTCCATCTCCCCAGCCTACTATGAGGAAACGGCCATCAAAGCAAAGAATGCCTGCCTTATCGGGAAATATGGCAAATTTTGGTGGACCTCGATAGCGTAGCAGATGGCGGACCATAGAAGATGCCGAAAATATATTCGAGATTCGCTGCCGAACGGGAAGATCTGTGCCTAGGTATTGGGAGGAAATTAACAGTCACTGACTTTATGGACATCCTACTCAGCTCGCAAAACAATTGGAATACTATATGCACCATGGCTATAGAGGTTCGAAATCCTTGCGCTAAACGACAGCGCAATTCGACTTCAACCACTAGATAGGAATCTAGCGGCGGCCTTTGTGCCATCTCCTCCTTGTGAAGTAATGCTTAGCAGTAGCTCCGCTAGTGGGAAACGTTGAGTAGGGGTGGTTTTAGTGGGTGAAGAACTCCGAGTGCCACACTTTTAGGATTTTAGTGCTTTCCTACTATGACCGTGTCAGTACATCTTTGTTTGTCTTTCTGGTTAATCAGCGTCTGGCTTCCATTGGAGTTTAATGATTTGCTTGAGATAAAGATAACTGTGCGCTCGGAACCTTTTTTAAATAACTTGCGTTTCTCATCAATGTCCTTACTCCCGAAACTCTATCTTTCTTATTATGGAGCACTTCTCCATTTGCCTGTGGCCTATATGAGCACGAGCCTAAGGAAAAGGGGAAAAAAGGAGAACGGATTGCTGATTTATTTATTCGCCAATTGAACACTGTTCTTTATTCGCTAAACTTGTTTTAACTTTAATTATAATAAGTACTAAATTTTAATGCCTAAAGGGCGGTGTCCATGGGTACGAAAACGGCCGTGAAATGAAAAATTTTATATAAAAAAAACTGCTGAGGAATTTTTTCGTGTGGCCGTTTCATATTCGGTTTCTACCAATAGCGAAATATGCTTACGTTTGCCACTACGTTATGTTCAAAAATAACATCGCCTTTAAGTGCTGTTAACGCCTCTTTTTTGCCGTGACGTGAGAAAAATAGGTTTGGATTCTAATTTGTGCAGCCAAATTGGAAGGCCAAATTGAAAATGAGCGCAGCTAAAAAAGATTCCTGCAGAAAGCGTCGATTAATGTCACTTTCTAGGGCGGTCAAGCTGCATGTAATAAACGCCGTGAAAGTGAAGAGCTAGGTGTATGACTTGGCGGATAAGATAAACTCGGAAACCCGCCAGAGAACACCGGCGGACCGGAGCACGGTCTGGTCTGTACCTGTGTGGGTGTTGGTGGCGGTGTGCTCAACATCATGTAACGTCCCCTGTCACCACAAACCACCAGCGAGGAGTTTAAAATATATTTGGCCAGCATTCAAACACTTTTGAGCGCCTCCAGTCCCCTCAATCAGGTCAATTTGATTCGCCTCACCTATGTCGCAGCTACCAGACCAAGAGGAATATCATTGAACAGCCGCCGGTGCTCAATGATCGAGACAGTCAAATGACAAACCAAATGAACGCTCAGTGGACAGGAACTGTTGGCATCCTATCAAGCGGTAGTCTAGCGGATAGTGCAGCCACAATTGACCCCCAGAAGGAGCCCGAGCAAAAGTGGATCGGGCAACGAAGATGTGAACTACATCAATGCCAATTATATCAAGGTTAAAAATGGGCGAACCAAACTTCAACTTTATAAATCACTTCCATTTCTTAACGTTTCCCTGACAGGGCCCCGACTTCGTGGCCAAGTGCTATGTGACCATCCAGGGACCGCTACCCAATACCATTTTCGAGTTCAGTGGAGCTAAATACGCCGCCAAGTCACACATGCTGCAGCAGTACATCCAGAAGATCATCATGCTGACCTGACCAACTTTTCGGAGGCAAATCGCCAGAATGCGCGAATTACTTTCCAATCGAGACGAACGAAATCTTTGCCGTGGCAGCCAAGTGCGAGGTGTTCGTTAAGTGCCGCTACTCGGGACTACATCGAACTGCATTTAATGTCATTGATTGTCCCAGACACAATGTTAAGGAACTGTCGGAAGAGGCAGCCACCAACGTTCACTGCGCTAATACTGCAGATTGTCAAAAGTCATAATGATAAGAACAATTAATTTATTATTAATTTCATTTAATAATAAAAATATATTAAAATAGCACATTAATTATGTTATATTCATAATCCTGCCAGGTGTTGTTGTTTATAAGTTCGCGGGCATATTTAACAGCGCCAGAGCAGCGCAAGGATTTTTTGAAACGTTTATCGACAGAGTAAATTGTGCTATTAACATAGGCTTAGCAGACTCTGTTAAGAATCTGCGGAATATCAACTTTTTCACAAGAAATTTTTGGCGATCCGTGGATACCGCCCTTAACTTAACAGTGAGAGCGAATTCTTGTTTGGTATTTTGTCCTCTCTGCCTACGCATAAGCAATATTGTTGTTGCGTTCGAGTTTGCCAGAGACATAAAAGAGAGAGAGAAGAGAGGCACATATGCCGGTGTGTTCCAGAAATCTCTAGAGATTTTAGGGTCAATTGTATTTGAAAACAATCAATCCAAATGTCGGTGTTCCACAAATGTCGGAAATTTCATTTTTCGGAGTTAGCTTCGGAGTCGCATGAAGAGAAAGGCAAAAAACAGCTGACTGGTAGTAATTGCATTGTGGCTGCCACGGCAGGGTTGTAGGCTTCAAAATAATTTGAATAAATGTTGGATTCAAGTTTTTTTTTAAGTTTCTAAACTTTAGTTTATGCTGAAAGCGTTTTTGGTATGCACTGAGTTCCAAACTATAAATTATTCTTAATCTTTTAATACCCAATTTTATCGGGTTAAGAATTCAAAAATCCCTGAGCCGCCAAACAATTATTTTGTATTGAAAACCCTGTTGCTAACAAGTAAGTGGAGTGCACAAACATAAATTCAAAAATGCCCGCGGTTGCATTTACGGCTTAGGATATTGCTGGGAGAAGGCCGTTGACGAGGGACACAAAATCTTAACAAGAGTTTCAGAAATGATGCAATCCACTTTTACTTTCTTATGAAGCGTAAGCTACTTCTCTGCCACGATATCCGACTGCTTTCCCATATGGCATTACTGCTTCTTCCTCCGGAGTTCTATGTTTCCACCATAAAATCATCCTAAAATTTTTAAAGATCAAAATAAATGTAAAAAGTGTAGCCAGAAATTTCACCGCTGACAACTTGTCTTCCATTTCGTAGTTTGAAATATTCGCCGATATAATTTATCGATAGGTTTTTCTCGATACTTCATTGAATTAACCTTTTAAATCATATTTTATTAAAATACTAATTTATCTTGTTTAATGTATACTTCATTTAAGCGTACAAACTTTTAATTTTGAAAAGAAAATTAAAACTCGGAAAATGTTATTTTCATAATTGGAATAAGTTGGCAGGTTTGTTTATTGTTGCTTTCTGCTGCCCTCTGACTTTTGCATTGTTTTGGTGGACAATATTTTAAAATTAATTTTTAATACTTAAAACCCATCAAATCTGTAATAATATTAATGCAATTCGATCAGTGAAGCATTTAAGCTTTGTTCCTCATTATCATATTTGACTCAAATCTCTTTATTAGCAAACCATAGACCAAATGTCGCCACAAAATTTGCAACATTAAAAAACAACCAAAAGTGGTTTCAGGAACACCGACAATTGCCGGCCGATTATAATTTCCCTATAATTTGTTTAAGAAAAATTCAAAACACGTGCGCACATTCAATCGCGCGCCAATACTTCGATCGCCAACAGCTGACGATAGGCGGCCCTCGATTACATTGCTATCGAAGGCATGGTCATCGACGTTGCTAGCGACTGCGCCCAGCTGTCTATAAAAGCAGAGCCTCAGCAAACTGGCACTTCACTTAGTGCGCGGCATTGGTCGAGTCAACACCTTGGAGCGGCAGCTCAACCAAAGGGATATGTGTCTGGACGGGATTCCCGGTTGAAAAGTACCGTCGCTCGCCCAGTCCGACTCCCAACGTACACGCAGATTATATTTTTTTATTTTATTTTTTAGATATTTGTATTGTGAAGTTGAAGCAATAAGCAAAACGTAATACCATACATAATGTTTGCTTTATTCTATATACAATTACTAAAATAACGTATTCTCTTTAAAAAGAATTTAATGACTTGTAAATCAATCAAAATCTTTCAATGTAAACTGAAATGAATTTCATAGAGTAAAAGTTTGTTGCATCAGTTGGCAGTGCAAGGAGTACAAAACAAAAAAAACAATTGGAACCTAACAAAAATGTGGTCCTGCATCCTCTATACTCCAATTAGAATAAAACCTTGCGGCAATTTATGGCGCCACGATGGTTCCTCCAAACTCTACTTGGGCTATTCTTCCTGCAAGGTAGTTGGAGAGCCATCTTTTTACCAGGTTGGTGAGGTTACTTTGTAATAAGTCTTCCTCTATACTCCAATTAGAATAAAACCTTGCGGCAATTTATGGCGCCACGATGGTTCCTCCAAACTCTACTTGGGCTATTCTTCCTGCAAGGTAGTTGGAGAGCCATCTTTTTACCAGTTTGGTGAGGTTACTTTGTAATAAGTCTTCCTCTATACTCCAATTAGAATAAAACCTTGCGGCAATTTATGGCGCCACGATGGTTCCTCCAAACTCTACTTGGGCTATTCTTCCTGCAAGGTAGTTGGAGAGCCATCTTTTTACCAGGTTGGTGAGGTTACTTTGTAATAAGTCTTCCTCTATACTCCAATTAGAATAAAACCTTGCGGCAATTTATGGCGCCACGATGGTTCCTCCAAACTCTACTTGGGCTATTCTTCCTGCAAGGTAGTTGGAGAGCCATCTTTTTACCAGTTTGGTGAGGTTACTTTGTAATAAGTCTTCCTCTATACTCCAATTAGAATAAAACCTTGCGGCAATTTATGGCGCCACGATGGTTCCTCCAAACTCTACTTGGGCTATTCTTCCTGCAAGGTAGTTGGAGAGCCATCTTTTTACCAGGTTGGTGAGGTTACTTTGTAATAAGTCTTCCTCTATACTCCAATTAGAATAAAACCTTGCGGCAATTTATGGCGCCACGATGGTTCCTCCAAACTCTACTTGGGCTATTCTTCCTGCAAGGTAGTTGGAGAGCCATCTTTTTACCAGTTTGGTGAGGTTACTTTGTAATAAGTCTTCCTCTATACTCCAATTAGAATAAAACCTTGCGGCAATTTATGGCGCCACGATGGTTCCTCCAAACTCTACTTGGGCTATTCTTCCTGCAAGGTAGTTGGAGAGCCATCTTTTTACCAGTTTGGTGAGGTTACTTTGTAATAAGTCTTCCTCTATACTCCAATTAGAATAAAACCTTGCGGCAATTTATGGCGCCACGATGGTTCCTCCAAACTCTACTTGGGCTATTCTTCCTGCAAGGTAGTTGGAGAGCCATCTTTTTACCAGTTTGGTGAGGTTACTTTGTAATAAGTCTTCCTCTATACTCCAATTAGAATAAAACCTTGCGGCAATTTATGGCCCCACGATGGTTCCTCCAAACTCTACTTGGGCTATTCTTCCTGCAAGGTAGTTGGAGAGCCATCTTTTTACCAGTTTGGTGAGGTTACTTTGTAATAAGTCTTCCTCTATACTCCAATTAGAATAAAACCTTCCGGCAATTTATGGCCCCACGATGGTTCCTCCAAACTCTACTTGGGCTATTCTTCCTGCAAGGTAGTTGGAGAGCCATCTTTTTACCAGGTTGGTGAGGTTACTTTGTAATAAGTCTTCCTCTATACTCCAATTAGAATAAAACCTTCCGGCAATTTATGGCCCCACGATGGTTCCTCCAAACTCTACTTGGGCTATTCTTCCTGCAAGGTAGTTGGAGAGCCATCTTTTTACCAGTTTGGTGAGGTTACTTTGTAATAAGTCTTCCTCTATACTCCAATTAGAATAAAACCTTCCGGCAATTTATGGCCCCACGATGGTTCCTCCAAACTCTACTTGGGCTATTCTTCCTGCAAGGTAGTTGGAGAGCCATCTTTTTACCAGGTTGGTGAGGTTACTTTGTAATAAGTCTTCCTCTATACTCCAATTAGAATAAAACCTTCCGGCAATTTATGGCCCCACGATGGTTCCTCCAAACTCTACTTGGGCTATTCTTCCTGCAAGGTAGTTGGAGAGCCATCTTTTTACCAGTTTGGTGAGGTTACTTTGTAATAAGTCTTCCTCTATACTCCAATTAGAATAAAACCTTGCGGCAATTTATGGCGCCACGATGGTTCCTCCAAACTCAACTTGGGCTATTCTTCCGGCAAGGTAGTTGGAGAGCCATCTTTTTACCAGTTTGGTGAGGTTACTTTGTAATAAGTCTTCCTCTATACTCCAATTAGAATAAAACCTTCCGGCAATTTATGGCCCCACGATGGTTCCTCCAAACTCTACTTGGGCTATTCTTCCTGCAAGGTAGTTGGAGAGCCATCTTTTTACCAGGTTGGTGAGGTTACTTTGTAATAAGTCTTCCTCTATACTCCAATTAGAATAAAACCTTGCGGCAATTTATGGCGCCACGATGGTTCCTCCAAACTCTACTTGGGCTATTCTTCCTGCAAGGTAGTTGGAGAGCCATCTTTTTACCAGTTTGGTGAGGTTACTTTGTAATAAGTCTTCCTCTATACTCCAATTAGAATAAAACCTTGCGGCAATTTATGGCGCCACGATGGTTCCTCCAAACTCTACTTGGGCTATTCTTCCTGCAAGGTAGTTGGAGAGCCATCTTTTTACCAGGTTGGTGAGGTTACTTTGTAATAAGTCTTCCTCTATACTCCAATTAGAATAAAACCTTGCGGCAATTTATGGCCCCACGATTGTTCCTCCAAACTCTACTTGGGCTATTCTTCCTGCAAGGTAGTTGGAGAACCATCTTTTTACCAGTTTGGTGAGGTTACTTTGTAATAAGTCTTCCTCTATACTCCAATTAGAATAAAACCTTGCGGCAATTTATGGCGCCACGATGGTTCCTCCAAACTCAACTTGGGCTATTCTTCCGGCAAGGTAGTTGGAGAGCCATCTTTTTACCAGTTTAGTGAGGTTACTTTGTAATAAGTCTTCCTCTATACTCCAATTAGAATAAAACCTTGCGGCAATTTATGGCCCCACGATTGTTCCTCCAAACTCTACTTGGGCTATTCTTCCTGCAAGGTAGTTGGAGAACCATCTTTTTACCAGTTTGGTGAGGTTACTTTGTAATAAGTCTTCCTCTATACTCCAATTAGAATAAAACCTTGCGGCAATTTATGGCCCCACGATTGTTCCTCCAAACTCTACTTGGGCTATTCTTCCTGCAAGGTAGTTGGAGAGCCATCTTTTTACCAGTTTGGTGAGGTTACTTTGTAATAAGTCTTCCTCTATACTCCAATTAGAATAAAACCTTGCGGCAATTTATGGCGCCACGATGGTTCCTCCAAACTCAACTTGGGCTATTCTTCCGGCAAGGTAGTTGGAGAGCCATCTTTTTACCAGTTTGGTGAGGTTACTTTGTAATAAGTCTTCCTCTATACTCCAATTAGAATAAAACCTTCCGGCAATTTATGGCCCCACGATGGTTCCTCCAAACTCTACTTGGGCTATTCTTCCTGCAAGGTAGTTGGAGAGCCATCTTTTTACCAGGTTGGTGAGGTTACTTTGTAATAAGTCTTCCAGAAGCCCATGTCAGCCTGCTATAACCACTATTGTTATGTCGCATAGTGCCGATGTTGTGCTGTGGAAGCCATGTTGGGACGCAGAAGGGATCAGATGATCTTTGAGGGTCGGCAGGAGTAGGGCCTCTAGGATCTTTATTAATGGTGAGAGGAGGTTGATAGGCCGGTAGGAGGAGCCTTGTTCTGTTGGTTTGCCGGATTTTAGAATAGAGATGATTTTTCTTGTCTTCCAAATGTTGGGAATAACCATAGATTGCAGACTCTGGTTGAAGATATGGGTCAGATATCTTATTCCAACTGGTTCTATGGCTCTAGAAGGCTTGGCTTCTTTGATGGCTCATTGAACCTTCCCTATGCTGAACTTAATCTGGTCGTTTGCCGGCTTGCTCAGCGTGTGGGGCAAATTGCCTATTAAACGCTGAGGCACATTTAGTGACATCTCCAGAGCTTCTTTGAGCTTTTGTTCAGTTCGTTGAGTTTCATTTGCCTTCCTGTGGGCATTCACTAGTGTGTCGATCTTCTCATTTAGGGCCTTAATTTTCGGATTTGCGGCATCTGTCTTCGATATTGCGCTCTTAGGCTAACAATATTTCAAGAGCTTTAATTTTGTCTTTATGTGATTGAGTTGGCAAAAATTATTATCTGGGAGTCAAACTGTATCTTGATTTACTTAATGAATATGGAAACACCATTAAATTATTGGAGGGGGAAAAAGCATACCATCATTTTATTAGGAACCTGATATTAACGTCCATGTATCCACAGCAAACGGGCAGCGCATATGGCAACTCGACCAAAGGCAAAAGTTTTGTATATTTATTGGAAGATTTATGAAACGGCTAGTTTATCCAAACTTTCCTTCGCTTCCTGATTTCACTGCATTCAGGTATCATTAAACATGGTTCTTTATCGAAGATGCCTCTTCTGATCATTATGTGCATGAATGGACTTGTCTTAACTGATCTTTGGTCACCACGACTGGAACTGAACCACTAGGAACTGAGACGCTTGGATGCCTGGACACTAGGATATGAATGCAGCTGAGCTACTGCTGCTTTATGATTGTCACTTTTTAAATTTGGGTCACTAACTTTCTTTCTACTTGTAATTTTTCCTGAAGTCTACAAATAAATGTCTTAAAAATAGAAATTATTTCTAAATTTAAGGCAACCCTTTACTAATTTTTTAGAAAAATAATTTTCTGAGTGCAGATAGCACTTATGCCAAAATTAAGTACGAATATATAAACGCACAGCGAACCAATCAGTGGATTATTTTCATCAATTTAATCAAGGCTGCAAGCCTTCGAAATACTGCAGTAAGCTAAGTCTGGTTAGTGGATCGGAACTTGCTTAAACGTTCCATTGTGATCTGTCGAATTTGGTCGTGTATGTGCCACATATGAAAATTATTTTTGACACGCATCCGAAGATTCACCGACACCAATACTTTAAATCAGGGGTGCTCAGAATGAGCTTAAGGCTGAGTGGAGCAACAATATCCACAAGAAATAGTAAGAGAAACCCGATTTTTGTTTGTGTGTGTGTCGAATAGAGAAAAGCGTTCCGCCACTGCAAGCGAGGCCAATCGCTAACCTACGCATTAGCAACACTGTTGTTGCGTTCGAGTTTGCCAGAGACATAGGAGATAGAGGGAGAAGAGAGGCACATATGAAGTTGTTGAAGGTCTGCACGCGCCAAAAACAAAACCTTCGCTCGGTAAGAAAGAGAGGAGAGAACGCATATGAATATGTTGTTGCTTTACGCAGCCCATAAGGCATGCGTGAAGGCCATACGCGTCTGCCATACCTTTGCGTAATACAACAACGAATGGGCTTGGGCACCCCTGCTTTAGAAAGGAAATTATACGAGTGTAAGGTTCGGCTCGAAGGATCAACAACAAAATCTAGTTAAGTTCCGGTCCAGTTTGCAGCCTGGCATATTTTATAGTCCATTGATTCTTAAGGATAGAATCTTCTATTCCTATTCCTTTAACATTTTGTCCCTTACTTTTGCCAGAACTTCTCGGAAAGAGTTTTTGCCTTCTTGCTGGATATTCTGTAAGCAGATCAGGCGATCTTAAAGGCCTGAAATAAGTGGACCAGGAATTTCCTCCTTCTTGCCTTGGTTAAAGGGAATATTCTAGACCGTATCATGAAGCATCTTGCAAAAGAGGTGCAATTGGTGAAATGCTGTAAAACTATACAAAATTTTGATTTTATTTGACTTTTCCATGGGCACTCCAATACCTCGCATATGTTCGTAAATGTACTGACCTTTGTTTCCTTTGTCTGAGCTGCACTTGATCAGCTTCCTCACGGTTCTCTTGCTTGAAGAACTAAGTCTCTTCTTTAATAAATCTAAAAAGCTTGCAAAGCTGCTCTTCGTTTCGTTTCGTTGTCCGTCACAAATAAAGAAATAGTGTGGCATCCAGCAACGGTTCGGGGTTGAGCGTAAATTTCTTTCATCTTGAATTTTTTGGGCTAAAATATGTTTCAAATCATCTGAAAATCTATTCAAAAACCATGATTTACTTTGATGAAAATAACCGACACATTTTTGGTACACCGGCTGTTTTCGGTTCCGTTTAATTTTTGTGCTAGAAACTTGAGCAACTCTTGCTTAGTGTTAGCCTTCCGAGTAGGTTAGCCCATGCATAATTTGTTGATGTACTAACATATCTGATTTGATTTCACGAACTCTATCCATAAAATTAACCAATTAACTGAGTTGTCAACAGCAGCATTCCGTTAGAGATTGTGCCCATTAACCCGCTCCCCCACCCCAGTTGACAGTGAGAGTGACTTTTTGACGGCTCAGTGAACCGCAAACAGCATCCGAAGCCAAAACAATTGCCAACTGCGAAACGGGCCAGTGAAAATTAATTCCAAACTGCTTCGTCGCGCTTTTCCGTTTTGCTCATTTCCATACGCTTTGTTTCCAAGGCACCAAATTTTTAGCGAGAGTTCCCGGGTCATCATGTCCGAGCGTTAAACCAGTTTGATGTCGACCAACACACAAGCATTAAAAGAATTATTCTTGTTAAGTGTAGCATAAATCTGTAATAAACCAAATCACACATATGAGGCAGCGCACTCGCATGGAGACGTCATGTTAATAAATTTGTGCTGGAGCCATTAAATAATAAAGAAGAAAAGAAATGCTAGCGACAACAACCAACCCAGAGACAGCCAGTGAGTTAGTCAGTCAGTCAGCCAGGCCTCCAAACATAACAATAAACGTTGAAGTTATGTTTTTATTTTCAATTCAAAGCGTTGAACATTTAGTGCACAGTGGCATCGGATAAATGTTAAGGCATAGCTAAAATATGGCTGCGATGTTATTTCGTTCGTTATTTCACTCGAAGCGAAACTAATTTTATGCGATGCTCGAGTCCTTTTACTGTGTTTGGATATGTTCCTTATGAGTGCGTTTATATTTAAGTTTTTAGGGGGAATAGGGAAACTATCAAACTCCATATTACTAACCTACAGTCCAAATTTAAAGCTCAGAGCATAAATAACTTCCGAACCACATTTGAACCGTTTTTAACCGCTTTCGAAACTATGTCTATGACTCTTTCCTGATCGAAATGAACGTACCGTAGAAATTTCGTGAAGATCGGCTTAGCGGTGCACACGCCTAAAGGAAACAATCAAACATACAAACATCTATATACTAGGGCGGGTCAATTTGTTCGGTTAAAAAAAAACGTGCTTAGCGTCTACCAGAATCGGAATCTACGAAGAATTCTAAATTAATTTCACCATGAAACTATGTGTCTTAAATCAATTCCTAGCTCCTGCTGAGAAGCATAAAGATTTCAAGTAAAGGTATTTTGCGGTATTTAAGGCTTTTAAAAAAATAATACATTTTCCACGTACATCTAGTGGGACTTTCACGAAGTTACTTGAGACCTGTGAATAACTTCCGGTAAGCACCAAGTTCTAATACAACATCTTCAAATTAAAACAAACATTTTGTTGTGAACCCATTTCATTGGGGAATATGCCTCCACGTTTTATATCTCTATCGAATAGCAAAAGCTGCATCGGAAGTTTTCTGTCCAGAAGAATGAACAGTTTGTCAATATGTAGTGGGTGATTTCTTTCGTAACGCAACCCAGTATGCTCAAATCATGAAAGGACACACTGATAAAGCCACTACCCCAACCGAAAGACGAACCGTTTTTAGGACTGCTTCTAGTTCTCATGACTTAAGCGCGAAAATCAAAGAAAAATATTCCGTTAAGCCAGATTATCCACGGTTTAAAGAGTTTTTCGAAATGCTGAGTACATACACTGCTCGCCACTTGAATAGGACACCCTGAATGCTTTCTTTAAAACTGCTCGTAACTCGAAAACGAAATGGTAGAATAACGGTATTTTTTGCATATTATCTTTGTGCAAGCATTCTTCGCTCTTTCTGGTATATTCCAAGTTTTGGAATAGAACCGTTATAAAGTTGTTTGCACTTTATGTGAGCATTCGCAAAAATGCAATGGAATTTTTGCGCCACTTGAATAGAACATACATTTTATTTGGTCGGTATCGTTGACACGTGCACACAAGTTTTGGTTTACTTAAACTTTTTGCTTTAATTGAAGTGTATATGAAATTAAAAAAAATTAAAATGGGGCGTGGCACTTCATTATCTGAGTCGGAGAAAGGAAAAATCCAAGCTTACAAGGATTCTGGCCTTTCTATTGCCAAAATAGCAAAAAAAGTCGACAGGAGCCGTCACGCCATATCAAATTTTTTAAATAATGAGGCTAATTATGGTAAAAACATGAAGGGCCGCGCCCACAGTGTGCTTACCATCGCGGACAAGCGACTTATATTAAGAGAAGCTTCCAATTCGCACGACTCTTTGGCCAAGATAAGGATTGCAACGTTAAAGCAAGTTTGACAACCATGCGTCGTGTTATTAATAATGCTACACACCTGAAGAGACTAAAAATCAAGAAGAAGCCACCTCTTAACCCGGCTCGGAAGTTACAACGCCTTGATTTCGCGCGCGCACATGTCACCTGGACTTCGGAGTGGCAACGTGTTGTCTTTTCGGACGAAAAAAAGTTTAATTTGGAGGGCCCCGATGGCTACAGCTACTATTTTCATGATCTTCGAAAAGAACCACACCATCTTGATAAGTTGCACAGCAGTGCTGGAGGTATTATGGTATGGGGGGCCATTTCCTATTATGGCACCTGTGAGCTTAAATTTATTCCAACCACCATGAATGCGTTGTGTTATAATGGTATATTGAAAGAGGCCTTTCCACACTTCCAAACTCTTTTTGCAAATCTAAAATGGATTTATCAACATGATAATGCCCCTATACATACGGCCCGGATTGTTCAATCGTATATAGCGAGCCAAAACGTGGAGTTATTAAACTGGCCACCCTATTCACCGGACTTGAATATCATTGAGAATGTGTGGGGATGGCTAACACGTGAAGTATATGGATCAGGTCAGCAATATTCGAGCGTTCCCGAACTAATTGCGGCTATCAAATTAGCATGGGGCTCGATATCGTCGAATTATTTGGGAAAATTGTATGCATCCCTTCCAGACCGGAATGTGTGAGGTTTTGGAGAAAAAAGAAGCTCAACACTATTAAAAACTTTTTTTGGTTTGAAAACATGTTAGTAATTTCTTATTTAAGTAATATTGTTATTTGAAAAGGATTGAAATATTCTTAAATGGTTTTTAGATAAAGTGTCCTATTCAAGTGATGCAAAATGAAGACTCCAAAATTTGTTACTTATTGGTGAACAATGTTTTTTGTATACTTACAACTTTTGAATAATTTTGTAATTTTCGTCTAATTACTACATTTAAATAAACTTTATAAGAAAACAAAAATTATTTTCCTAGATGGCTTGGTTTAGCAGCAGTTAACTATAGAAAATCGACTTTAGAGGTGTCCTATTCAAGTGGCGAGCAGTGTAAGTCACCTTTATGGTCGTTTTCTCATGTTGGTATTCTTGCAAATCTAGGTGGATTTGCTGCATTTGCTTTGCTCATGTTCAATGCTTACCATCTAGATGAATTTCGTAGCAATCTACTTTATTCTCATTGATTTCAAAACCATGTACATACTAATGCAAATTAAGTATTTTTATGTGTCCGCGCATGGATACAGTATGGTCACACTGAAAAATATTTGAAAACAAAAAACAACTGCTACTAAAAACAGTTAAGTCTGAATTGTTATTAAGTAAACAAAAAATGGAAAATATTGGATGTGCCTTTAATATACAAGAACACCTGCATACATTACTGAAATTACAGATGCACATTCGAATTCCCCTAGTTCATTGCTTAAGCTAAGTTTACACATCCAAATAATTTGATAAGAATAGCCATGATTAAAGATTTTACAGGATTAAAAACTTAAACTTTGGTTTCATACGCAAATAATTTGATCAAATATGGCCGGAAAGTGCCACAATTTGGCCTATATAGCCCAATTTTCATGAAAATTTGTCCAAATTATTTGCCTGTGTAAACATATGTAGTTTTCGACCTACTGCTTAATCTCCTATCATAGGAACAAGTCGTTCCAAAAGAAAAACCTTCTTGCTTTAATTTTTAAATTGGCGCGCAATAAAAAAAACAACAATCGGCCGAGTGCAGAGGTGCTGCCAACCTAGTATTATACCATTCCAGCCCTCCCGGTGTGACCGTGGCGCAAATGCCCGAATCTGTAATCAACCTACATGAGACAACCAATTGTACAAAAACCACCTAGTTGCAAAATCTAGATGGATTTCGATTTGAGCAAAAACATATACATAAGAAAACGGCCCTAACTCTGCGCGGAAAGAGGCACACATATTGCTTGCTTGTGAACACATGTCTTGGAAGATGGAGTGGAAGAACGTTGTTTTTTTGACGAAAAACAAAACGAAAGTCAGAGCATCACTTAAGCCGTCGCCGCCAGTTAATAAATGCCGTTTTGTTAATATTTAAGTGTTTTTAAAGCTTAACTTATTCAAGGGACCAACGAATATGGACAAGAATTGAGTAATTAAAAGGTTTATTTTTGTTCACTAATAACACTAGTTAAAAAAAAAAAAAAATTAATGACCCATTTCTACTGAAACTTTTTTTAAGAGTAGTTTGGATTGGAATCAATTTTAAAAAACTTTTCATGGCGACGTTTTTTAAATATGCATTATTTTCACTTTTTCGGTAGGTGCACTTACATTTTATGCCATATCTCAATTCATAATCGTCAGATGGTGTCAAGCAAGATATGAATCGAAAGGTAATTAAATAGTCAATAATAGCGTAGATCATTGTTTTCAAATCGGTTTAGAAGTTCGAATACAATGACCAAAACTATTTTAAAAAAAAGATTTTTTTGCTCGAGAAAAATATAAAAATATATGTATAAAAAAATACAAAAGAATTATTATTATTCTTTCGACTTAAGAATCGTACTTCTACAAAGATAATAAGGTATTGATGAAGAAAATATATGAATAAATATTGTAGCTGGATCAATTCAAGTGAAGGAACTAACAGTACAATTTGAGTATTTTAAGTGTTTAGAAAATTTTTTTTCTATTTTCTTCGTTTTTTGGTCAAAATTAGAAGTGGGCGAATAACCAGATCAAAAAACAAATTCCAGAACAGAACAAAAGTCGAAGCAAAGTAAAATTTATTTTTAAAAAATCTCAAAAAATTACTCTTTTTCCAGCACTTAATTGCTCCCATCTCTTGTATTTATTTATAGATTTTTTTCATCGATATCTTATTTTCTTCGCAGATGTGCGGTTCTTACGTGTAATAATATTGTAATAGAAATAGTTTTTTTTGATTTATTAAATATTTTTCCTAGGCGTTTGGAAACGAAATTTATTGCGTTTTCGAGCAAAAAATCGATTTTTTGAAATATTTTTTGTTATTGTATTCAAACTACTTAACCGATTCGAAAATAGTATTTTGTACGATTATTGACAGTTCAATTTCCTTTCGATTCATATCTTGCTTGACTACATCTGACGATTATGAAGTCAGATATGGCTTAAAATGTAAGTGCACGTACCGGAAAAATGAAAAAAATTCATATTTAAAAAACGTAGCCATGAAAAAATGTTTGAAATAGATCGATAGATATCGCTCTTTGCTGATTACAATATTGCCATGCTATCTCCACAAACACCAGGACAGGGAAATAAATTATTGGAGCTGTATTTGAAATTTCTGTTGTTTACCCTGGACCCCATTAAGTTCTGGATGGAAGAGAAAGGCGCATTGCCAGTGCTTTCTGACTTGGCATTGTCAAATCGTATTACACCGGAAAGCTCCGTGCCATCGGAACGCTTGGCTTCGCCTATAAAAAGTGTTGTTTCTGACACTAGAAGCCGAAGCACATAACTCAACGGGTCTTCCTAAAATCTCTGTCTAACGATTATTGGTAAAATCAGATGTTTTTGCGTTTCGTAGTTTAAACTGGAAAAGTTTTTTTTTATGCTTTGAAGTTCGGATGAACCATTTTGAAAGATGAATTTAAAAAGTAAACACTTCTTTCGTTCCATAAATTTAAATTCATGAAAAAGTTTGCAGAACTTCTTATGATATAAATGAAATAAAATGCGAAGTCGTGGGTAAATGAACTGGTACAGTGTATGTTATAGTCGGGCTTGACCGACTTTCTCACTTGTTTTTTTGTACATTTTTGTTGCATCTCGCTGTTGCCTTCAATTTGTTCGATGTTGTCCAGAAAAATTTGCTGCAAATTGTTTTCAATTTAGTTCAGCAAATCAGCTGTTCTTATAATCTACTCAAGCTATCGATGTGGCAACGCTATAATTATTTAGTTTCTCTTCTGGAAATCAACAAAATAAATGAGACTAAATAAATGTCTCATCAGCTGTTCGAAGCTGTTTTTTTTTTTAAGTTCAAATAAAAATGTATTTTCGTGCGTTCTGGAAATAGGCGTTAATATCGAAATGATACTTCTTAAATATCGTCAAAAATATCGATATAGATATTTTTGAAATATCCGACAATCCTAAGATAAACTTACAATGTTCTCTGTTATTTGTTAGTTTTTGTATTTGATTTGTATTTCGAACCAGCAAATTTTAGCCGGCTCGAGATCATAAAGGTTGTCAAAAAAGTCTTGCAGTATTTCCGCAGGCTTGTCTTAGCAAGCGCTTAGTTCTAGTTGTATTCGTCGCATCGGTTCACGCTAGAACTTTTTGGAAAGCTCTTTTTCACGCGCTAACACGTGTTTGATTTATTGTTGTTTGTTTTTGGTCGTTCGTGAGTTATAGCGTCGCAAACATGGAGCAAAATAAACAGAAAATACGGCATATTTTACAGTACTACTACGATAAAGGCAAAAATGCATCTCATGCTGCCAATAAAATTTGTGCAGTTTATGGAACCGATACAGTTTCCATTTCCACCGCACAACGATGGTTTCAACGTTTTCTTTCTGGTGCAGAGGTGATCGAAGATGCGCCACGGTCCGGAAGGCCTGTCGTCGAAAATTGCGATAAAATCGCTGAATTGATCGAAAGAGACCGGCATAGTAGCAGCCGTAGCATCGGCCAAGAGCTGGGCATGAGTCATCAAACCGTTATAAACCATTTGAAGAAGCTTGGATTCAAAAAGAAGCTCGATGTATGGGTGCCACACGACTTGACGCAAAGAAACATTTTTGCCCGTATGGATGCATGCGAATCGCTTCTGAATCGCAACAAAATCGACCCGTTTTTGAAGCGGATGGTGACTGGCGATGAAAAGTGGGTCACTTACGACAACGTGAAGCGCAAACGGTCGTGGTCGAAAAGCGGTGAAGCTGCCCAGACGGTGGCCAAGCCTGGATTGACGGCCAGGAAGGTTCTTCTGTGTGTTTGGTGGGATTGGCAGGGAATCATCCACTATGAGCTGCTCCCCTATGGCCAAACGCTCAATTCGGACCTGTACTGCCAACAACTGGACCGCTTGAATGCAGCACTCATGCAGAAGAGGCCATCTTTGATCAACAGAGGCCGAATTGTCTTCCATCAGGACAACGCCAGGCCACACACATCTTTGGTGACGCGCCAGAAGCTCCGGGAGCTCGGATGGGAGGTTCTTTTGCATCCACCGTATAGTCCGGATCTTGCACCAAGTGATTACCACCTATTTCTGTCCATGGAGAACGAGCTTGGTGGTCGGAAGTTGGCCACAAGAGAGTCCTGTGAAAATTGGCTCTCCGAGTTTTTTGCCAATAGGGAAGCGAGCTTCTATAAGAGGGGCATTATGAAGTTGGCATCTCGTTGGGAACTCGTCATCGAACAAAACGGCGCATATTTGACTTAAATCGCATTATTATAACCAATTTTATGAACAATTGAAAATTCAATAAAAATACCGCAAGACTTTTTTGACAACCTTATATTATGTTTAAAACAGGAACACCACAAAGGAAGCTGGTCAGCTTGGCGTTGTCCTTAACTGTCGGTTGTTGCTTTTATGCTGACATGGAATTCCGAAGCAGTCATAGCAATGCTGTGTGCTGATTGGAAGTCTTTGGTCAAATACTACTGAAGATAGAACCTGGAGGTTTTTGAAACAACTGTATATTTATACCAGTCTCCTTTGTGGTGTTGTGTGTTCCTGTTTAAAGTTATGTGGAAATATAACATAACATCAAGCAGGCTAAAACTTCTTAGTTTGATTATTATAAAGGACGTAAAAACAGTCACGATATGTATTTTATTTAATTCAGCAACTTATTGTGAAAACTTATTTATCAATTTATGTTAATGGGATTGAGAAAAGATGCTTAACTTGTAGAGAAAACATATTTTTATGTATAAAACGTAGAGCTAAAATTTTTTGGGATGAGGTACTTTGGAGCACATTAATATACAAAAGAATGCACTCAGTAAACCTCACTTTTAGTAGCCGAAACCAACAAAAATATCGACAAAGAATATCACCATAAAATAGTCGATATCCGATATATTGCCTCAGAAAAATATTCGTCTTTTTAAACAAAAATATCGATATTTCGATATGTCGATATTATTTCCGGCATCCCCACTATGTACCTTTGTTACATAAACGAGAACGTAAGTTAAAGTCGGCTCTAACCGACTTCGATATACCCGTTGCTCATGGAAAGAAATGTTTACCTGTGTTCCTGAGGTGGGGTAGCCGAAAAGTATGCAACATTTTTAAACTCGGCTATTTATCATCCGATCTTGATGGAAATTTCAGGGCTTATAGAATAGAATAGAAATTGCGAATATAAATGCACGTTTTAAATTTGAGATCGATATCTTAAAAATTGTGGGAGTTATTCAACATTTTTTATTGTGGAGGCGGGTGTGGGTGTGGCAAACATTTGAAATAAACTTGATCTGCGTGCAGACAATATGAGTCTACATTTCAAATTTAGTTGCTCTAGCTCTTCTAGTCTCTGACATCTAGGTGTTCATGCAGACAGACGGACATGGCTATATCGACTCGGCTGTTGATCAAGAATATATATACTTTATATGGTCGGAAATGATTCCTTCTCCCTGTTAAATACATTTGCACGACTTTAGTATACCCTTTTACTCTACGAGTAAAGGGTATAAAAACAATAGCACACTTTTTTTGAACGAATTAAGTCGACTAAATCACTTTTCCCCATGTGTTCGCTCCACTGTGCATTTTGAAAAGCTGACGACGGAATTTTCTCTAATTAATTCGTTTTTAGTGTTTGTAGTGCGCTCGGTGGTCAGTTGGCCGGTCTCTGGCTAGGCCAGCGTCAGTTGGTGCAATACCCGGGCCTAGAATGAGCTGTGTGCCCAGCTCTCCGTCCTAAGACCAAGATATTTATTTTTTTTGTAAATTTTTTTTGTTTTAAAAAACCTGTGAACTAAGTGAAAATTAACTGGGACATGTATGATGATGTTTATACTGTGGATAATACTCCTAGCACTGACCCTAACCGAGGCGTACAATCTACCGCCGTTGCGTCGCAATATCATCAAAGTGCGAGCGAGTGGTTTTTTGCCCTTTGAATCGGATTTGTTGCTACCCTTGGGTATACTGCGTCAACTGCAGGCACAGGATCGGGCCTCGCGTCTAATGCCCCATGCCAAGCCGCTGCGTCCAATGAAGAAACGACCCAAGCCCAAGCAACAAGTGCGTCTGGAACGCACCCAAGCTGGAGCCGGTGTACAAATGTACAATCTGATCGATGATGATGGCGAACTCTTGCTGAATTTACGTGTTCATCATGAGAAAGAACACCAATTGGATGCACTGCCAGCGGCCAGCCAAGTATCAAATCGCCTAGAAGGGGACAACGACTCACCTTGGTTACCCTCCATGTGGCGACCCACAACCAATCGGCCTCATCTAAGTGGAGGAGTAACTTCCTCGTCACCCAGACCTCTGCCACTGCATCAATATCTGACCAGTAATCATTTGTCGAACAGTGATGAGCGAAGTCAGTTTAAAGCCAGTTCCCGACAAGATTGGCCATACAAATGATTAGTTTATTTGATATTTTATAATGTTGTAAAGCACACACACACACACGCACGCACACACAGACAAATACAAGTTACCACATATAACAGACAGTTCCGTTAATCGGGTCGTTTGGCTACCGCTAATTTAGGCGCTTATGGTAATGGGAATGGGAAACAAGTTGAAAGTGAAAACTGTAGACTGCAAGATGATGGCTCTAACGAAAGTGAAAGAGAAAAACTAAGTCGACAAAAAAAAATAGTTCAAGATCAATAGTCATTGGAAAAAGTGAGAATACTCATCAGCTGATGGCTGGTTACGTTTGTTGAAAAGAAAGGGAAAACCAAAAAGTGGCGTTTTTGCTTATAGAATATTACAATTTTCTCAAAGTTTCTAGTAAACTTTGTTAATCTTGAACTCATTTATTTGTCTCAAATTTAGGCTGGAAACCGAAACTGCACCAAACCCTTATTTACGGTTCGGTTCGGGTTTTTGAACGTGTAGAACCATGCCTGTAATCGAACCTTACATATAAATGACCCCCATGAACCTGAACTTGAAGCTTCCAAAAATGACCTGAAATCTATTTTCTTTATATTTTACTCTACAATTTTACCGTCATTTACTTATATAAAGTTCTTTATATTTGAAATTCACCGGAACCAAACAAACAACAACTTTTGTTGTCCCCTTAACCGAACCAGTCCATAATTTTCAAGCGGATCCTTGATAAATTTTATTTCCCTTGCGTTAAAATAAATTTCCAAAAAATATCGCATATCAAATATTAGCAAGCAGCTTTGCAGATACATCACATCGGTCGACTTCAGGGATCACCCTGGGTTCACCAAGTTGAAGTAACTTTGCCTCACCACATACACCCCAATATGGCCGACAGCGGCCTAGATCGTTAAGCGGTTGCTATGTTAATATTTCGGCCCAAAGAATAATGAAAAGAAATGTATGTGCAATTACATACATTTACATTTCCTTATACAATTTCCACTACGTCGCTTGTATACCCTTTTCAATATATTCAGAAGACTTAAACAAGTTTAAAGATATATTTATATATAAGCACCAGTGTTGCCAAATCAGCTTTTTTCCCGTCATTTCTAGCTTTTTTAAAAAACGTATTGCGGGAAAAAATTGGAAACAGCGGAAAGCGGGAATTCTGGCGTTTTTTAAAATGATTTCGGCTTTTTTTCAGCTTTATTTTTATTTTGGAGTCATTTGCAAAACTTATAGGCAAATCTAAAGTTTTTCACCTCTGTCAGTCATTTATCGACCCTAATTGCCACCTCTTCAACGTGGCAACAGTCATCTCAAAGTGCTAGCAAAGTTTACAGATCGTTTGACAAAAATTACACAAGTTGTCAAACAAAAAAGTCGTAGACTGGCTGCAGAGCTCGGAGTTTAAGGCTTGACTCCGGGAGAACGAATCTGATACCTCTTGAGATACCTCTGCAGTTGTTGCAAATGCACAACATTCTACCTCCAAAAAAAGCAAATCATTGTTTTTGGAAGTATTTTTCGTAGAAGATATTGAAAAACTACGATGAAACTAAAGTTTTGGAGTTAAGAAATCGCTTCCAAAGACGCTGGAGGTAATGAAAGTCTTTTTGAGTTAGCTTCGTTTGCGATTCAGATGTTGTCAGCCTGGCGATGAGCGGCCAGAGAGACTTTGGCGTTGCTGCAAGGCACAAGGCGGCTATTTCCAATAAGTTGTTCTACGATTTGTAGCCATTAAGTGTTACCAAATAAAAAGCAGGAAAAAGTTTTAAAAAATATTCATTCGTTTTCATTTTATGACCAAAAAAAACATGTACCAAAACAATTGCAAGTACTAGGTGGATACGGGTTACGTCGACATGCGAAATGCTGCGTCGACTATAAGGTCCTTCCTAGTTACCTTAAGCTAATAGGCACAACTGTGGTCTACGGTAAGAATGAGGACGAGTAACTTTATCACTCTGATGATATATTATATTATATATAATTGCATAAATAATAAGAAGAGACATGCGCTTTTTTCCAGCTTTTTTTGTCGAAAAATACAGCTTCTTTTTCCTTTCCGTCCCGCCGAAAACGGATTTTTTTCCTTGGCAAAAGTTGGCAACACTGATAAGCACATAAAATAGTTCACGAATAAGTGCAAACCTCGCGTTCTATAATAATACAGTAAAATTGCATATACAACAATTAAATTACAATTCTTGAATAACGATTGCAAGAGTATTTCAATAGCGGCTTTTAAGCTACCATTCGTTGCATTCCTATTCTTTTCGCTTGCACACACTTACTCTGTCACTTACAAAACTGAGAGCGCAAGGCGTTCTTGCTCTTAGTGATGCTGCTCTCCGTCGCCACAAAGCAATGAACACTGAAGACGTGGAACTGAGCAGACTGCGTTAAAGGTAGAACTAAAGAGAAACGAAGTCGGCCGAACAAAAATACACACGCACAGCATACTAATGCAAAATCGAAAATCCACATTGAAAATGCATACTTAACATTTCGCTTGACATTCACTTGTGTGGCCGTTATGCAACTTTGTGTTCTAGGGTCTTTGCTTTTACCGATTTCGATCGATCGAGTTCAGAAACGGGATTAGATTCAGAAACGGGATTAGACTTGCGTTTGAATCTTGTTTCATACCTTCATAGATCGTTGAAACATTTATTCCTCTTATTCGGTGAACTTAAGCAAATCGATTACAATTGAGCTAATTGTGGTTTCCACGCTATTTGATACGTCAATCAAAAGTCCTATGCACCTCATTCATTACTGATATCATTCATACGCACCCTTCCGAAAGAATTGGAAGGTATCCTCTAACACCAAGCACCCGTCCATAAAGATTGAGCATCGAATTGTCATATTACAACATGAATTTTGCATTTTTTTCCTTTTCTAAATCGAAATATTCCGAACGTATCTTCACAAAAACAATACGAGGTTTGTTCAAAAAGAATAGTGAATTTTGAATTTATGCGGGCTAAGTACATATATTCGATTTTTTGATGGCGTTACGTTGGTACTCATGTCCCTCACTTGTGCTGACAAGGCCGGCCATTTTGAATGTTTACTTAAATTTTTGCCAAATAAAAACACTCAAATAACTTGGCCCCCTGTGAATTTTCTGTTTCCAAAACTAAAGAGGCACATGAAAGGACGACACGATTGAGGCGATAAACACGGCATCGAAGGAGCAGCTAAACAAGGTCACAAAAAATGATTTTTTTAAGTGCTTCGAGGATTGAAAGAAACATTGTCATAAATACGCCTATCCATTATATTACAATTTAAAACAAGTGAGAAAGTCGATCAAGCCTGACTGTATAATAGTCTGTACCTGCGACAGTGTATGCTCAATATGAATTTTGCTGCTCTGCAGATGCGAACTTTCGTTTGCTCATAACTTGACCATCGTTCATCCGTTCCTTAGCAATCCTTTGGCAGATCAATAAATAATGTTGATTACTAAATATCTATCTTCTTCTTTATTGGCCCTAGAGTTGCATCACAACCGTATAACGGTCTCGGCCTCTGCTATGAATGCCCTCCACTCGCTTCTGCTTCGTGCGAGCTGGCACCAGTTGTTGGTTGGAAATGTGGGCGACCCCTCCTGCCTTGTCCTCCAAAGTCAGCCCCCTTCGCTTTGTACGCCTTTTTTACTGGAGCTTCTTCATCCATCCGGATTACATGTTCTAACCAGCGCAGCCGCTGTTGCTTTATGCGCTTGACTAGACTGATGACCCTATAGAGCTCATACAGTTCGTGATTCATTCGAATGCGGTATTCATCACCAACTTTTAAAGGTCCATAGATCCTCCGAAGGACTTTTCGCTCGAACACGCCAATCGCTTCCTCATCCGCTGCTGTCATTGTCCATGCTTCTGCGCCGTATTGCAGGACTGGGATGATGAGCGACTTATATAGCGCTATTTTTGTTCTACGAGAAAAGGCTCTGCTCCTGAACTCCTTACTGAGCCTGTAGTAGCGTCGGTTTTCAAGAGTAATTCTTCTTAGGATCTCCAGGCTGATTTTGTTGTCGCAGGTTATCATCGTCCCGAGGTAGACAAAATCCTCTAAAATTTTTAAGTTGTACTCCCCCATAGTAACAAATTGTCCAAGACTCGTAGACTTCTTGTCCGTGGATACTGGGTACTTCGTCTTGTCTTCGTTTACTGATAAGCCCATCAGTTTAAACTGCATCTCAATCGCCCTGCTTACCGCCCGTTCGTTTTTGCCGATAATGTTAATATCATCAACGTATGCGAGTAGCATTAGATCTTTGTAAAGAAATGAGCCCAATCTGTTGGCATTTGGGCTCTGGCGCATTATATACTCCATCAGCAGATTAAAGAAGTCACACGATAAGTAAAACCTCTTTTGGTATCAAATGGTTCGGAAAGGTTCTTTCCTATTTTGACGGAGTTTTGAGTGCTTCTCAACGTCATCATGCAAAGTCGAACGTACTTTGCTGGTATACCAAAGGTAGACAGGGTTTCATCTATAGTAAATGCAAAACTGTGGGAGATATGATGTTTTTAGAGCGAAGCTCTTTTAAGGACGTTCGACTGGGGCACTAAAGTAAGAAAAATTTTGTCTTTGCGACAGATTTATTTTGGGTACGCCTTCGTTTTTGCAAGGTCAGCCGCATTTGCCATTTGCCGTGCCAGCAGGTGGATAGTGTGTGTGTGGGTATGTATGTATACTGAGTACTGAGTATCGAGTACCGCTCACAGAGCACTGAGTACTGAATACCGAGTACTGAGTATAGAGTGCTAAGAGTTGAGTATCGATTACTGAGTATCGAGTACCGATCACAGAGTATCGAACACTAAGTATGGAGTACTGAGTATCAAGTACTTAGTATCTAGTACTAAGTATCACGCACTGAGTATAGAGCACTGAGTGTTGAACACTGAGTATCGAGTTTTGAGTTCTGAGAACTGAGTATTACGTACTGAGTATCGAGTACTGAATATCGAGTATTGAGTACTGACTATCGAGTACTGAGTATCGACTAGTGTATTTCTATGGCAAATCAGATTTCTCTTCGCTCGTTCCGGGTGTCGCACGACGCCCTCTCCTTGTTGGGCGTGGCAACAATTGAAAGTAAACATAATCTGCCTGCAAGTATATGGAATTTATGTCCCATCCATATCGATCCTCTATCTCCTACCACCTCTGAGATCTTTCTGTTCATACGGACAGACATACGGATATGGCTATATCGACTCGCCTGTTGATACTGATCAAGAATATATAATATATACTTTATAGGGTCAGATATGCTTCCTTCTCCCACTTTTCCACCAATTTAATATACTCTGTGTACTTGTGTTACAGAGTATACAATTTAGAATTGATTATATTCGATATTCATCGCATTTTTAAGTATTTTCTTTAAATTTTATTTCATAAATTTATATACGTAGACTTTGGCATATATGTATGTATGTAGTATGCATGTATGTAAGTATAGCTAAATCAAATTGCAAAAAAAAAAAAAAAAAAAATCGGACGTAATTTCATTTCGAATATGTACAATTAGCGTTTATATAGACCTAAGCATATGAGTATTTCTAGATTGTGACTAGCATTGAACCATTATGTAGAATTCTTTGGACATTGAAACTAACCTAATTATGAACTCATACAAACATCATTTACACTTACACAGAAACATAATCAATATATACATATACAAATACTGCGTTGCTCTAATCAAAATAGATATATATATATAGAGTAGATATATATATATAGTAGATAAAGATATTGATTTAATTTTAGATTTAAGAATATTCTGCACTTTCCCCGCACTTCTAGTCCAAGGTAATGTGCGGATTTGTATAGGTGAAACCATGAAATTGTTTCTGATCAATGGAAGCCAAGATATCCTTATCGATGGGTGTGAGGCGTACACGTTCCCTGGTAAAGACACGATCGAAATATTGCGTATCCAGGGGATGCTTCTGCAAAGTAAATAAGACTCATGTTTTGAGTAATCCTAAACAGAGATGAGACAAAATCTTACCACTTGGGGCTTGAACGGTGGTTCAATTTGCCGTTTCTCGAGGAGATTCCAATCGATGGGCCTGAAGAATATGTGATCGGCTATATCACCAGCTGGACTATATTGTGAACCGATACGCTTGGTATAATCCTTTTCCAGTAACTGTGGGGATTTGGTTGAATTAATATATAATATTACGAAATATAAAGTAATTTTCAGAAACTTACGCCCTTGAGTATGCCCGTGGCCTCGGCGGAGATATAGACAGGAAACCATGGAATTTCATTGCATATGGACCAGAAGAGCTCATCCTCATCGCAGCCACTGAACGGGGATTGTCCAATTAACATTTCGTAGAGCAACACACCAAATGACCACCAATCCACATTCTGATTGTACTTTTCACCCTGTTAAAAGTACGAAAATAAAATCAAAACACTTGACTAGTGTACGTACAGCTACAAATGAGAATGTGCGAGTAAAGTGGTTTGCGCACCGAAATTTTGAATATGATAAAAAGTGAGACAGTTACACAAACCTTAATGATTTCGGGCGCCATATAATCGGGTGTGCCGCAAAAACTATCGGCTGTCTTGTCCAAATAGATTTGCAATTTGCACATACCAAAGTCGGCTATACGCACATGGCCTTCATAGTCTAACAAAACATTGTCCAGTTTGAGATCCCTATAAAATTAGTAATAAAATAAAATGGTACACAATTTCATAGTTAACTCCTGTATTTACCTATAGATAATGCCCTTTTTATGTAGGAATTTCAGACCCGATATGATTTCAGCACCATAGAAACGTGCGCGTTCCTCTGAGAAGCGTCCACTCTCCTGTATGTGGAACATGAGATCACCACCATTCAGATATTCCATCACGAAGAACAAATGACTCTGCAAAAGGGGAAATCATTTGGAAGAGATTAAAACAAGTTGGTCTTACTAAAGTCATAAATGAAAGCCAACAAGTAACGAAAAAATAATCTAGAACATTTTTTAGACTAAATCAGATGAACAATATCAAAAAGCACTGACTGAAGATTTGTTTTTGCAAAGTTTCTTCTCTTTTTTGTGATTTGATGCCCACTCAGTTAATGATTGTTAACTCGAAATAACCGTTTCAAATTACGTAGCAGAATTTTTAAAGAAACTGATCTTACATTTCCTTTTGAGAATTTAAAGCCGTTTACTTTTATAAGATACAAATTTAGTTGGGCGCAAAATAGAAAACAAGGAAGACTTTTAAAGCTGTTTAATTTATATGAAGTATTGTGCCGAAATACATTTTTATTTCAGCTAAGTACACAGAAAAAAAATCAATCTAAAATCTAGATTAAGAATCTCGTTTTCAAAAACCTTGCAAGCTTATAAAAACAAGATTGAAAAACCTTGAAATGAGTTTAGAAATCTTAAAAACAAGATTTATCACCTCGCAACTTATCAGTTGCCTGTGAAGCTTCAGTTGAAAATTTTTTTGATATATATAGATTTATTTTGCTAAAAAAAAACCAAAATAAACTATTTTTGGTTGCAATGCAACCTCCACTTCGCCTGGGACTTGAACCACGACCTCTTCGTTCAATAACACATTGACACGGCCGATTAGTCGAGTTTGCAGTGGGGGGTTAATTGTTAAGCGCAGCCAGTTGCAGTATATGAACTCAGGCTGCGAAAATCTCTGCTTTTATACTGCAACTGGTTGAACCCAACAGTTGACGCTCGATGGTAAAGCGGTGGTGTTAGTGTTTCAGTGCGCAGAAGGTACTGAGCACAAGTCCCAGTATCGGCGGATTAATAATTTACAATTTATATAAGTTTTTCAGAAAGAATAAAATTTTAATAACTAAAACAACTACTAGCTAAACCAACCAATCACCACACCCACCACCATTTCTCCCACCCATGACCTAAAAATGAAAAATTGTTAATTTATATTTGTCTTTTTTTTCATATTAAAAAATGAGATTGTTTCATCTCAAAGTCGAGTATAAACGATTTTAATTCAATATAGTTGGATTAAGATTTAAATTGAGAATATAATTTTGGGTCAAGATTACCTCGTCTCTGTCGAATTCTGACACTGTTTCGTCTCGTTTCAAGATTATTATCTTGGTTTTAGATTGATTTTTTTCTCAGTGTACAGGCTGTACAGGAGTACTGTTTCCGCTTCATAAGATTATTGTAAGGAAGCGCACGGCCATTGAAGAGATGGAGAAGAAAACAACGAAACAATGGTTTACTTCTAGTTTCGGTCACTCAAATTTTTTATTTCCGCAGTCGCCGACTAGAAATTGAATTTCTTTCCAAACCCTCTACGTCTCAATTACATTGACAACGGAATCAGGGATTTTCAAAAAAATCTATAAAAATTTAAAATCGAGTGTGTACTTTGAGGAACTCGGCATCAGTCATTTGATTAGACTCCCTTACAGGCAGACATTTTAGTGTTCAAGGACAGAAACTGAATACTATTTATAATATTTATTTTTAGGGCGACGCTCTTAAAGGACGTTTGACAGTGGGACTAAAACGAGAAAAATTTTGACTTTACGGCAGATATCTTTGGCTACGCTTTTGTATTTTCTTTTGTATTTGCAAAGTCAAACGTGTTTACCATTTGCCGTAGCAGCAGGTGGGTTGTGTGTTTGTGGGTGTGTATGGATTGGGAGGGTGGGAAAAGAGGTTAACAGTGACTTAACAGTCACTCAGCAGTGACTTAACCTCCACTTAACAGTAACTTAACAGTGGCTTAACAGTAGCTTAACAGTGGGTTAATAGTAACTTAACAGTGGTTTACCAGTGGGTAAACAGTGAATTAACAGTGGGTTCACAGTGAGTTAATAGTGGGTTTACAGTGGGGGAAGAGGGGATAAGGAAAAATTGAATATTAATAAAAGAGTGGCTGCCATGAGGTCAAATTGTAAATTAACTGCGATAAATTATGTTTAATTCATTTCCATTATCCGTTTCTGACTTAAATATCGAATCTGCTCGCTTCCTTAAACAAGGAATTAAGAAGAATTTAATGCCCATACCAGCAACGCATGGTAGTTTGCGTACCTGAACTTAATTACAAATCTGCTTGAGTTCTTAAAGAAAATGATTTTTCTTCAACAATCAAAGATGGTCCAACAACTAATGTGTTTTTCACCATATATTTTTGTATACAGTAAAGTTGATAGTTAGCGACCTTTCTAAATTGTAGAATTTGAGAATTGCCGGCTCTAGGTCAAGTGAAACACACAAAAATGTATGATGTTTTCCAATATATTTCGGTTGCTCCTCGGCAACCATCTTCAGGGACACTACAAAAACAATTTACCAATTACAATTTAACATTGATTCAATTAAAACAAAAAAGAGATTTTTCACATACATTATTTTACACGTCTGCTCCGTTCGGCGTGGAGTTGGATACTGATCTATTATTTGTCAGTAAGTGTCTGTATAGGTGAGCACAGTTTTCCGTGTCCGTCTTGTAGTTAAGTCTCTTGTCTGTTGGTATGTCAATTATATGTAGCATCTCTATAGTGAAGCGTTTGCTGTAGTGGTTTTCTTGCTGTAGGATTGTTGTTGCTTCAAAATTCGGCGAGTGTCCACTATCCGTACAGTGTGTCGCGAGCGCCGTTTTTTGTGTGATTGTTTGATGTCTGAGTTTGTAGTCCGATCTATGTTGGGATATTCTTGTTTTTAATTTTGATTTTGTTGTACCAATGTACAATTTGTTGGAACTGTTATCTGCATTTCCATTGCATGGTATCTTGTAGATAACATTACTCCTATCGGCTATGGCTATTTTGGACTTCGTCTTATTGAAGAAGTTTCTCATTGTGCTATTAGGTTTGTGGGCTAGTTGTATGTCTTGTTTGTTGAAGCAGTCTGAATGGGCGAACCGTTTAGAAAGCTTAGGAACATATGTCAGAGACTTGTAAATTCTAGGTTGTTGTTTCCTTTTGGAAATTGGTTGGCCGTTCTTCTCAACAAAAGATTTGATAATTTTTGTTGGGATGTCATTGTTTTTCAAAATTTGTTTAATTTCTGAAATGGTCTGCTTATGATATATTTCATCACTTATGTTTATCATCCGTTGTATACAACCCATTGCTGTATTTATTACCATGTTTCTCGGGTGCTTGGAATGGTAATTGATGATTCTGCCTGATGCTGATGGCTTCTTGTACCACCTTAGCTTAAGTTTATTTCCCTGTCTGTTTATTGTGTAGTCTAAATATGGTAGTTTGCCTACCATCTCCAATTCCCTGTGAAATGAGTGGATACCGCAAGACAACCTTGCATTGTGAAATTTGTGCAGAAGTTTTATCAGCATTGTCTCGTAAAATTTTAACTTTATTATTGGTTACAATGACTGATCAATCACTAAATAATGAAGGGAATAAAGATTTACCGCTGATCTTGAATGGAACATTTTTCAACCCTAATGGCATATGTCAACTTTGTGTAAACAAAACTATTAAGTTTGATTTAAAACCTACTGGAAATTTACACAAGCATTTGAAGGTGAGGAGCTACACAATACTTAATATATATGTGAACAAAAAATTTGAATACTTACAAACATACATACATATTTGTGATCGAATTTTTTTGCACGAAATTGTCGATACATACAAATTTATGTGCATAAATTTGTTTGTATTCGAGTCTGTAGCAGCAGTTACTTGCGAATTTGTATAGGCAAAACAATGTTGCTAATATATCATTTATTTCAATTTCTTTACGCTAGAGGGTTCACCCCAATAGTATTTCTTCCTACGAATCAATGAAAGCCAAAGTATGTAAAGTTTCCAATAACTCAACTAAAGAGTCAGCAGGAGATATATTCAAGTGTCCTAGTATCTTGAATTCCAACCATTACCAAATTCATTATAAAAAATGTAACTAAATTATCTGCCATGTTAAAAAGAAATTTTCAGGGACCTGTTTGTGGACGTCCGGTAAAAATTCCCTGTTCAAAAACTATACGCTCTATGCTAGATAAGAAGAAGGCGGACAATAAGAAAAATGTCGCCAATATTTTTGAAAATACTCATTTTGTCTGTACGACTGACGAAATCTGGAGTTGCAATAACAAAAGTTACTTTGGTGTCGTCATTTTTTCGTGCTCGCACACATGCAGTAATTTCTACTGTATTAGCTGAAATTCATAGCAAAGCCAAAAAGAGATAGCCAAAAATGTGAAACAGTAAAAAATAATGCATCCAACTTCTGTTTTGTTATGTTTTTAATATTCGTTACTAATAAAAATGGAGCAACCATGCTCCTAAATTTAAAAGTATCTTTATTGTACCTTTACCTAGGTACTGGAAATTCCGGATATCTTTGACCTTACCACCTGGGTAATAAAATCGAGTACCTTTCCAATCACTGCCTACAAAGTATATATATTTTTGGTCAGCATCAACAGCCGGGTCGATTTACCCATACCCGTCTGTCTGTCCGTATGAACGAAGATATCTCAGAGATGGTAAGAGTTAGAGGTTTGACATGTATGTGACAAATACTTATAATACTTGCAGGCAGATCAAGTTTATTGTCGATTTTTGCCACGCCACCTCCCGACCCCGCAATTATGAAAAAATGTCATATCTCTCACGATTTTGCAGATAGATGGCTCTAACCTTTTACGCATATTTAGTAATCAGTATTACTTATCGATCCGCCCAAGGAATGGTGAAGATCGTTTGAACGATAGTCCAGTTATAAGGAAAACAAACAATTATGATGGGTAGCACTGGTCGCAATGGCGATGGGCAGCACTTCACACACTTTATGGCATTTTTGCTACCTGGTGTGGCTTCTAACTTAAAGTGATCCGATATATAATGGGGCTTGACCGACTTTTTTACTAGTTCAGACTGATTTCGGACCGAAGCGACTGAGGAAAAAAAAGGTGTACGTATGCGGCTTTAAAAAGGGCCAACTTTTTATGGCCTAAATGTGCCAGCAAAGTCGGGGTTAGTCCCTCTTTCCACTTCATATAATTGTGATTCCCGTTAATGCCAATCTTAAGTAAGCTCCTTTGTCCACCTCCAAACGCAACTTATAAAACAGAGAAATCTCGACTTGCCTTGACTATTTAATGAGAAACTGGTTTAGCTGTCACCGAAAAGTAGGATAGGTGTTTAGTTTACCATTTTTAGCATTTTCTTCCAGCTTAGATAAGAGAACTGGCATCATTATATTTCGAAATCATTTTCAACTAATGAAACAAACGGGAGATTCTTCAAACAGCTGAATAGGTTGTTGATTTCTTGTTTCTTATTGTTAGAAACAATAACAAATGTATAAAGGCTGCAAACGGGGACTGATTAAGTTTGGTCCCTCAAGTCGGATCTTGAACCGAATATTTATACCCTTGCAAAGGGTATTATAATTTTGCCCAGAAGTTTGCAACGCATAGAAATATTCATTTCCGACCCCATAAACTATATATATTCTTGATCAGGGCGACGAGCTGAGTCGATTGAGCTTTGTCCGTCCGTCTGTCTGTCCGTCTGTCTGTCCGTCTGTCTGTCTGTCCGCCTGTCTGTCCGTCTGTTTCTACGCAAACTAGTCTCTCAGTTTTAAAGCTATCGAGCTAAAACTTTGCACAGAGTCTTCTTTTTACTGCACGCTGCTAATATGTCGGAACCGACCGGATCGGATGACTTTATCATATAGCTGCCATAGGAACCATCGGTCAAAAAATGGGTCTTAGTGAGAAAAAATTTTTTGTTTTCAATGTAAGCGGCCTTAAACTCGGCCATTTTTAATAGTATATGCTTTCAAACAGATTTGCAAATTGTGGTCAAGATCGGATGACTATATCTTATAGCTGTCATTGGAACCATAGGTGGGAAAATGGGTCTTAGTAGGAAAAACTTTTTTGTTTTCAATGCTAGCTTCAAAAAACTCGGCGATAATGAATATTATATGCTTTCAAACAGATTTGCAAATTTTTGTCAAAATCGGATGACTATATCTTATAGCTGCCATAGGACCGATCGGTTGGAAAATGGGTCTTAGTGAAAAAAACTTTTTTGTTTTCAAGTAAATCGTTCTTAAAGTCGGTGATTCTTAATATTAAACGCTTTCAAACTAATTTGAAAAAGTTGATCTACATCGGGTGACTATATCTTATGGTTGCCATAGGACCGATCGATCGGAAAATGAGTCTTTGTGAGAAAAACTTTTCTGTTCTAAATTTTATCTTTCTTAAACTCCGCGATTGTTAATTTGATATGTTTTCAAAAAGATTCGGGAAGTTGGTCCGAAATCAGATGTTTATCTGTCGGAAAACGGGTTTAAGTTAAAAAATTTTTCGATTTTTATGTAAGCGTTCTTGAACTCTGACATTTCAACAACAGCATTTGCAAGGGTATAAAAACTTCGGCACAGACGAAGTTAGCTTTGCGTTCTCGTTTAAATTTGTTTTAAAAGGTTTGGTTTCCAAAAAGTACTTAGCTAGCTTTTTAAATAACAATCCAAATTGTCTAAAAAATATGTGTTTGGAAATCATATCAAAATCTGTGATTTGACGACTTCTAGAAGATAATTAAAAATTCAAGTTTTACCAGAAGATATACGACTATTAAGTGAAGTCTCAAATATCTGTGATCCTTACTAAATAGGTTGCGACCTCCAAAACTAGACCAACAAACATAAATCTGAGCAGGACTCAATTTTCACCGGGTTTATTTAAGTTTACCGATAATGAAGGCCTTATAAATTTAGAGATCCAGGAAGCTAAGACCCTAATTTTAAAAAGTTTCCAAAGGTTTCCAAACCAGTCAGCAAACCACAACTGGGATTTTATGACAGGCTCGAACACTCGTACAGAAGCTTCTAAAGAATTTTTAGGGTTCATCATTATTACTGCTCAAATTTTGAAATCATTTTGATTTGAAACATCAGCGCCTATTGAATTAAACACTAAACCAAACAGTCTAAAAAAACCTTCCAGCTTATGGAACAAGCAATTCTAAAGACTTATTGTGAGAACTTAACTTTGGATAAAAGAAAACACATAATTAAGCTCATATTATTAAGTGATCGCCCCTCGTCCATGGCACAATCTCATGCAGAGAGTGAGAATGGCAGAGAAAGAGAGCACCCGCAGATGGGTATCCTCAAAGTCATAAATAATTAAAATACCTTCTAATCGGTGTCAATGCAAGACCGAGAGTGAGACGAAACAAAACTTATTGGATTTGGTTTTCTCTCTTTTTTTTTCTGCTGCTGTTAAAGCAAATGTTTTTTAGAGAACATTATCGAACGTGCTTTTGGGTGCCGGACGTGTGAGCCAACAAAAACAACAACAAAATGCGGGCACCCTGATATCTCTGGCTCGGATTCTGCTCTCGGTGTCGTGTGCCCCAATCGATGGTCAGCATTCGCTTAATTATAGATCATTTTTACCTTTTCTCTGGCTATTTTTACACGCGTGTTACCTCTAGAGGAGCACACTGGGTGAAGGTCTTGGCCACCTTGGGACTTACCTCCGTTTGAAATGTGCAGAACAGATGACACAGATATGGATGTTTGGTGCCCAGGGCCAGAACTTTGCGTTCGATTAGTGTGGAGTCCACATCATCATCCTCCAATACGACATCTTTTTTCAAACATTTGATGGCATAATAATAGGTTGTATCACGTAGTTCAGCCAGCAGAACCTTCAATACAAAAACGTAATGTGTTCATTGGGTCGCTTTTTTAATATATTTGATTTCTACTCACCTTGCCAAAACTTCCTTTGCCCAGAACGGCCAGAAAATGGAAATCATCTACCGAATAATTCTTAAATCTAGGTATTACTGTTGCTGGCGCAGTGAAACGTCCGGATTTTTGGAATTGTGAATATGTATATGATGTTTCTATATGATCAAATGAAGTGCCATCCAGAGATAGTCCAGTTAGGACAAAGAAGAAGGTAGAAATTGAGAGAAATGAAAAATATAAGAGATAAAGTTAGATAGACAGAGGTAATAAATAAATAGATGGTGCTTTTGAGTACAGTCCGCTAATTGGTGGTCACTTTTAGGAATTGTAACTTGAACTAAAGTTAAAAGTTTACCATCGTGATCGTCGTTGGCCTCGATTTTATAGGCAGGATTTGAACTGGGTGGTGTACTGGGCGAGTCTCGTGCTTCACGTGCTCCTAATTAGCATAGTTCGGGAAAAGAGTGAAAGTGATGAGCATTAAATACTTAATATGATGGCTTGCCAACAAATTTGTGTGCGCCCCACGGCTATAATCGGGAAATTCTCAAATGAAGTTAATGTCTTGAAAATATTGATAATTTGCTAAGGTGCAAAATTATAAAATTCATTAGAAAAATTCAAGGCAACTTGTGATCTCAATATAATAAGAACATTAAGGATATTCGATCGATTCGATACCTTGCGGTTTCTACAGCAGAGAATAAAACCATTACCGTTATTAAGAAAATATATTTAATTAATACGATTATCATAACCGATTGAACAGTTACGCAACCGATATTAAATAATGTTTTATTTCTGGTTTTACTTGAAAACATTGTGGTTAATAAATGATGAAGGAATAGACTTTAAAGGATTAAGTTCATGACCAATGACTTCTTATTTAAAGAAATTACTTGGCCATAAGTTGGAAAGAAGTAGAAAAGTTAGTCTGTTTGAATATTTCTTGATAAAAGTTGATTTTTATGCTATTTGGTTGTTCAGTGTAAATTTGTTGATACCTCACGCGTGATTCGTAGCATGTGGCAACGCCAAAAGTGCTCAGCTAGGTTTGTAATTTCAACATGATTAGACTAACAATCGAACAGAACTTGCAAATCATTGAATTTAATTATCAAAATTCCTGCTCCATTTTATAGTCATCATTAGACATCGGATTTTATGCACTTTTTGAAATGAAGGTTGATTGAGGTGAACATTTGGATTTATACTAATTTAATAAGCTTCTTTACATTGAAAACTGCATATTCAATATATGAAAATTTGGCATATTTTGCATATTTTTTTATGCAAATATGCAATTTATGCAAAATTGTTTTTAGCGGACCTAGATCATTGATCAACACAAAAAAAGGTGTGTGCAATCAGAACTTAAGTCGGACATGCGGTTCGAAATATGCAAATATGCAAAATCCGATGTGTAGTCATCATAGTTGACCCATCAAACAGGCTATTTAAGCTATTCAGCCGTGTCACCGTGGCGAGTTTGGTGAGCAATATATCTCACGTTTTGGACCAGTCCATTGGCCGCCAAGATACGTGAAATCTCTCGTGCACAGGGACTAGCTAGCCACAATGGCAGCCATGGAAGACAAAATTACAGCCGCCATGGCACACTGGGACAGAATGAAAAACTGACCGGCACAAATTCCAAAGATAGAGATTATAGTCCAGGTGCATTAAGTGGCCAATTAACCCCTGAGGTCGGAAATGTATAGTTTTGAAGGTTCCATGAACGTTGTTCTACAGTCAAGGAACCCAAAGCATCGTTGAGACTAAGTTTTGAGGCTATTTTTTGATAATTTTTAGCCGATGCGTGCTATGCGAAGGCTTTGTTTCTGGTTCCAGCTAACTTTTTTTATATATTTTGTGTTACTTAAAGTACGAAGATGTGCGTTAAAGAAACGGAGAAAAAAAGCACACATTTTTCATCTTTTTTCGATCGGAAAACTAAGGTCCGGCTATGTCCGGTTTAAGGTTGTCATTTCTTTATACTTGAGACCTTTACGGAAGTTACTGGCCGTGTTCAGCAGAACAACTTGCTCCCTGATCAAGTATAAATTTGCAATTATTTTAATAATGAAATCGAGAGATGCGGCATCATAATAGCCAATTTGAGGTATCATGATACAGGAGCATGTATCAAAGAAATAGTACGCTACTTTAAAGTGATACTGCTACCTCCAACAGCAGAAACTATTCGATACAACATTTTTTTTCTGATACCTGCTCAGGGATCAATTATTCTGCTAAACAAGGCCACTAATCTTTGAAATAGTCCAGTGGGGACTGAAAGTGCCGTACGATTGGTGCAAGGAGGTTGGGCTCAACCTAAACCATGCGAAAACCATTATAGTACCCTTTTAGTAGAAAATACAAGCTAAGCAGAATGAGGCTAATACGCCTATCCGGTTTTCTCATTACACCAGAAAATAAGGTCAAATATCTTGGCGTAGTCTTTGACAACAGGCTAAGATTTGATAAGCACTTGGAGTATACACTCGGTAAGTGTACTAGGGCACTATTCACATGTAGGAGCATAGCCGGAAAATCGTGGGGCATGGCACCACACATACTCCGTTGGCTATACCACATGGTAGTGAGACCGATGCTCACTTATGGAGCTGTCGTGTGGGGAGATGGAGCAAATTTCCTCACTATAAGAACGCAGCTGCAAAAACTACAAATGCTGGCATGTACATATATGCATGACCGGAGCCATGCGTGTTTGCCCAACAGCGGCACTAGATGTTTTGATGGAATTAACACCACTCCAACATACCATCTGCCTGAAGAAAAACGCAACACTGCTTAGACTATCAGCATAAGGAGTGGGTAGAAACCACATAGTAAGCGTAAGGGACTCTGAGAAGCTGGAGAAGGAAATCCCTATAATCCTAGAACCCAAAGATTAAATGGTGGCAGAATACCACTTTGACAGGAATTTCACTGTACACAAAAGTAATAAGAGAGTCGATCTCACTAGAAGAAACATATAAAATGCAACCACACACAATTCAGTGGTACACAGACCGGTCCCTGACGCCCCAATAGCCATGTTCGTCTGTCCGTCTGTATGAACGCACAGATCTCAGAGATGGTAAGATACAGAGGTATATACTTGCACGCCCCCTGCCGCCCCCGCAATATGGAAAAAACGTTATCGGATGTGTTCCAGAAATCTCTAGAGATTTTGGTGTCACTTGTTTTTGAAAAAAAAACCAATCCAAATGTCGGAGATTTCATTATTCGGAGTTAGTTAGAAGAGAATGGTAAAAAACAGCTGACTGGTGGTAATTGCGTTGTGGCTGCCACAAAGGTTTTAGAACATGGCCGAGTATTTCACACAAATAGAAGCACTTTCTAACAGCACATAAGCATCCGAGCAAAGTCAAGGTGTTTCTAATTATATGAAATACTGTGACGAAAGGAATTTTCTGTCGTTCTAAGTACATGGCTTTAACTAATAGTGCGTTTCTACTACAGCTGCGCCCACGTTCGCATCCACTTATTTGCAAACGCGCGTTGAACCCCATAAGTTGCAGGTTCTGCCAGCTTGTTTTTTCATATTTATACGATGAATATCGGATAAGAACCGATATCGATACGACATTTGATAACAAATCCAGCTGGCACGACAATTGGTGAAATGTTAATTTGTTTAAATATTGTTGATTTATTTGAATAAAGTTTATCAAATGCTGAGAGGTGCAATTATTTGCAAATGGTTTATTACTTGATAATGTCGTTCATAATTGTTTCATAAAGGAGCATGCAAAGTGTGGCCCAGCCGACAGAACGCCCGTCACCTGGGAATAAAATTACACCATTTGAATTTGTATAATCCAAATAGCCTCCCAATCGATCACTATTCTGCTGATAAGCCAAGCTTAAAAAGAGCGACGGACAAGCGGTCCAGTGGGATTTGACACCGAAAAGTCCCAGACAGCAGCTTCACTAAAATCTGAAATGTTTGTCATTCACAGGAAATAATTCCTTGAAAATAGTGTGTCTTTCAAAACGAACCGGCTAGAAATAATAAAGAAATCAAAACTGGTATACTAATGTATTGTTTCTAGCTTACAAATGTCAAAAATTCCGTGGGTTACACTCGTTCATCACTTGCAAAACCTTTTTTTTTGACTGCATAAGCTGCAATTGTTGCTTTTCAATTGCATTTAGCAAAACAAAGTCACTTTAATTCATTTTGATTGATGCGCAAAGGTAAACAAACAGACCAAATCAGCTGTTGTGGATCCGGAAGAGGACGCTAAACGCAGTAGAAACACCTTTGGGGACTTATCGAAAAATCATGCAATCGATGACAGAGCGCGCATATGTGGAAATCGGCTATAAAATTTTTCAGAATTTCAGTAAAGTTGCCCTAAAAATGAATTTTTTTAAATCGCCTCGATTCTAGGGCCTCCTAAGGGCGTCCTAAAATTTAGAAAAAATTTCTATATTTAAGAAAAAATGTTCTAAGTTTTAGTAAAGTTGCTCTAAAAATGAATTTTTTAGAAAATACGGTTTTCTAAATTTTAGTGTGAATTTGCTTTATTACCTGTACTAATTTTTATAGTAATTTTGCCTTTGATTTTGGAAAATATTTGTTAAAAATTTTGGGTATTAAGAAAATAAACCCTAATTTTAAGAAAGCTTTTTTGCAAATCCTTCCTCCTTTCTTAAAATGTTTGTGAAATTGCTTTGTGCTATGCTGTCGTTCCGTTTTAACGACGAAAGCGTTTATGTGAGGGCATTTGTTTACACACACTAATGTACATTCGCAATGCCTGAAGAATGCAGATGTATTGAGAAAGTTTTTGTTTTGTCTTCACATGCGTTACACCATGTATGTAGTAATCCATTAAAGGATTGTATAAAATAAAGACAATGACAATGTTTAAAATACCTCAAATTAAAACAAAAATCATTAATAATATATATATTCATCCGATTTTGACCAAACTCCTCAAAATTGGAAAGTATGAAGACGCTACCATTGCAAACAAAAAAGTTTTTCTTACTAAAACTACTTTTTCGACCGATAGTTCCTATGGCAGCTATAGTCCATAGTCATCCGATTTGGATCATACTTGGCAGAATTGTGTGGTAGCATATAATATTGATCAGTAACAAGTTTGGGAGCGATAGCGTTGAAGTTTTTTCTACTAAGACTTTTTTTCAGAACTATATTATGTATTGCAGCAATACTATGTAGTTGGCCGATTTTCAAAAAACTTGGTGGAATTATGTGAAAGCGTAGAAAACTTATAAATACGAGGTTTGGGCACGCTTGCGTTGAAGACAAAAAAGTTTTTCTCACTAAAACTACTTTTCCGACCGATGTTTCCTATGGCAGCAGTATGCTATAGTCATCCGATCCGGCCGGTTCCGACAAATGTGCAGCGTATTTATACCAAAAGGCTTTGTACAAAGTTTGGTAAAACTGACGGAGGAGATAGCATATAAACAAACAGAGGGACAGACTGGCAGACGGACATGGCTATATCAATTCAGCTCGTCATGCTGATCCAGAATATATATACTTTGCGTGGTCGGAGATACTTCCTTCTATGCGTTACAAACATCTGGACAATTTTAATATACCCTCTACAAGGATATATAAATTGTGTTGTGTGGTCGTTTGACCCTTCCTCTCCCCGTCCTTTCCGAGAAGCACCTCCTTTCCCACCACCCTCCTCTACTCACCTTATTATGGTTAATGATTGTTTTGTTTTTCTGGATTTATGGAACGGAGAGTTCTTAAAATTAGAAAATCGGTTAAAAAAAATACTTCAAACAAGCCCGTCGTTCACGGTATAAGAAAAAACGGACTTACCCTACTATTGAGAACGAAAATACACGTTTTCGGTACATTTTGAAAGGATTTTTTTCTGAGTGTATAACCAATTCTTTGAACGATGTTTCGTTTGTCAGTCATTATCGATTAAATTATTTAAATTTAAATTATTAAATTTGAAGATAACTAATTCTGCGTTCGATCGTCCTATGTCATCAGTTTCTGTTGGTATCTACAATAATAATGTTTATTTAAAGCATAGCTAATTCTGAGACTACTTTTGTGGCATTTCCGTGCCTAATTACTTTCTGCAAAATATTTAAATTTTATGTTGCAACAATTTCATTTACAAATTCGTTTTTATTTATGTTTCACTGCATCATTTGGCCATCTCGATGCGCTCATGAGGAACTCGCACACAATTTGTTGGCAAAGTCAATAATTAAATCAAAAACCAAACAGCCGACATTGTTTATTGCTTATTATGATTAGTGTTGTTTTTAGCCCCACCTCCCCTTCCCACCATATGATACGCATCGGATCTGTTCAGTTTTTGTTTCTTTACTTTTTACCTCGTTTCACATAGTTGAGCGCCTCGACGATGAGTTTCTGATTGACGCCGCATAAATTGGCCGTTAGCCGTTCACATTTCTTGTGACAATTTACGTCACATTCTGGATGTTGAAACAAATTGTTATTAATTAATGATAATTATTATAAGCATCTGGGCGGAGATTTATTGGTTGCACAATTCACACAAAATCGACCAAAATATACAGAAACGTTTTAAAAAACAGACCCCGGAAGAGTGAAAAGCATCCGTTTCCAACGAGTGAACTTCGTGTTAACAGCAATGAGATCACAACTGAGTTTAACAATCGCAAAATCTAAACATTGACCAATTGATTTCCTTGAATTTCTAGGCTAAACTAATTTCTTTAGACATTTGCCCTGTTGCATTTATTATTATTGGGACAAATACGCTTTTGTTTTTCAGTGAATAATTTGGCACTTTAAAATAAATAAAAAACAAAAGAAGACAAGAAAATACACAAAACAAGAGGCACAGATGCAGAAGCAGACGATGACCTAAACAATTTTTGTTTGGCTTTTCTAAAAGTAAAATGCCAAATTTACTCGCTCTCTTTCTCCCTCTCTCGCTTTGTCTGTTCTGGCTCTTTTCAGCATTTGCTAGCAAATTCTCAAATGAAAATGTGCGAGAATTGAGGAAATTTGTTGAGTAATTAAAACAGAAAACACGCGCATGATAACGGAAAAGTAAATGATCAAAATGGCTTAGAAATTACATAAAAGAGAAAACATTTTAAGAAATTTTCGTTCTTGCCCCAATGGTGACCCCGACCTGACAACGTTAGGTGTACACAGAAGAAAATTGACAAAGGGTTGGTTCAATTATGTTTTGCCTGGAAAATGTAAGCATTTTTTTTGATTAGCAGTTCAAGTTTGTCCAAAAACCAATCCAAAATGCTTATGTTTTTTTTTTATACCCTTGCAGAGGGTATATTAAAACTGTTCAGATGTTTGCAAAGAAGGAAGCATCTCCGAGCTGAGTTGATGTAGCCATGTCCGTCTGTTTCTATGCTATCTCCACCGTCAGTTTTAAAGTTATCCTAAGCAAACGTTGCACGAAGTCTTTAGGTACAAATGCGCTGCACGGATACGCTTGTCGGAACCGGCAGGATCGGATAGCTGTCAGAGAAACGATCGGTCGAAAAACTAGTTTTAGTAAAAAAAACTTTTTTGTTTTAAATGCAAACGTCCTTAAAGCAGGGCATCCACATACGAATTTGTTCGACGAATAAATTTGTCAAAAAAGAATTCATTTGCCCACTAACCAGGAGAACATTTCTCACGAACATCATTTGCTTGAAAATCTCAACGAGTAAACATGAAAATATGGTAGCGAAAACTAACACAATTATGGCCTAGATGGCGATACAAATTAGCTTAAAGCATTATTTCATCGTTTTGGGGGCATTCAATAAATTCCACCCACAATTCGTTGCTCATTTGGGCACGTGTTCACTATACAGATATTTTTGACAAATGATGTTCGTGCACTTGTTCCCATCCATTGACGAACATGTTCGAACGAACACACCCAATATAGAAACGTTTCTATTCTCTGCGAACAAAAAGTCGAACACAAAAATCTGTCACGAACACCTCCACTAACGACGAACATTTCGTCGAGCACAACAAAATCGTGTGCCGATTTTTTAAGTTTTCTTTGGTTTTTTTTATAATTCCACCAAGTTTTATTAAAATTGGACAACTATATAGCATATCTGCCATACAAAATATAGGTCGGAAAAAGTCTTGGTGAGAAAACCTTATTTGGTTTCAATGCTATCAATTTCAAACTTGATATTTATCAGTATTATATGCTTCGAAATAATTCTGAGTTAAATCCAAATCGGATGACTATAGCAAATAACTGCCATAGGAACGATTGGGTGAAAAACTAGTTTTAGTGAGGAAAACTTTTTTGTTTTCAATGCAATCGTCCCCAAAACTTGTATTTGTATGTTTTCTATGTTTTTTTTATAATTCCACCAAGTTTTATTAAAGTCGGACAACTATGTATATAGCATAGCTGCCATACAAAAGATTGGTCTGAAAAACGGCTTAGTAAGAAAAACTTTTTTGTTTTCAATGCTAGCGCTCCCAAACTTGGTATTTATCAATAGTATAAGCTTCCAAATAATTCTGATAAGTTTGATCCAAATCGGATGACTATAGCATAGAGCTGCCTTAAGGAACAATCGGTCGAAATAGTAGTTCAATTGAAAAAAACTTTTTTGTTTTTAATGGTAGCATCTTCAAGTTTTCCAGTTATGAATATTACCTGTTTCAACACAATTTTGGCGAGTTTGATCCAAATCGGATGAAAATATCGTATTGCTGCCATATAACAAACAGACCAGCCAAATGGCACAATTTGGTGATTGCTAAGTTTGGGAATCACTCGGCTAACATTGTTCAAAGCGAGAATTAAATTATTGTATGAAAATCATTTAACACCTTCATTTATATACATTTATTGTTTTTCAAAAGCTATTTTGGGTAGAGATTTTAAGATATTCAAAAGTTTAATTAAATTTCCCAAGTTTTGGCGATTTCAAACGACATAATTTCGATCGACATTTTGTTGTCAGCAATGTAATTTTGCTTGTTCTTTTGTGCATCAAACAGCAAGCTTGATCTGATTATCAAATCATGACGATGAAGTGACCACTATAAATTATTAAGATTTACTTCAAGACAACTTATTAAACTGCCGTCGGATCCCAAGAACATATATCGGTGAAAGATCTTATAGGCCGTGATAACGAAAATTGGACTAATATTCGAGGTGAATTATTGGATATCGCGTGACGAACTGGGAAGTTCGGCATAGTTTGTTAGAGCGATGTGTTGAAGTACTGACGGTTATGTCGTAAATCTCTAGTGGATCACTAGATCCAAGATATTAGTCAAAGTTTTTGCTTTTAAGCTGGCTCAAGGTCAATGTTTATTTATAATTCAATACAATCAACACAGTTAAACAGAGATAAATCACAACATTATTGGAGTAGCAATGGTACGTCTGGACAACGCTGTTTCAAAATTGAGCACAATTTATTTATCAGCAGACTTGTTGCTGTCACACTTCAACCAGTTGCAAATAGCGCTATATGTAATCCATAATTGGCGAATAAAGGCTTGAGAATTCCACTCATGTGAAAACCAGCCTTAAATTCATCTGTGAGATCACAGCCTGAAATAATGCTATAGGTTTGAAGGTGTTATTTTTGTTGTGAGTTAAGTTACTACTTTTATCTTTAGCTATTTTGCTAGATTCTAAACATTTGTTTAGTGATAATTCTAATGGGGCCAGGACGAGATACACAAGGTATTTCTGTTTTTTGTTTAGGTTTTTATTACACACATTAATGGCGTGCCTTCCATTATGAATACATATATGGGTTTTGGTGACCTGTTATGATTTTAGTCAATGTTTTTGCTTTTAAGCTGACTTCTTAGAGCATTCTCTGCTGGGCAGTTCGTTGGGTCCAAACACAGATTTTAATTTTTGTCCTTGGTAGCTTAAATTGGGATACAAAGTACCAACTTTTCTTCTACGAGCATAGATAATGCCTAGTTTATTTTTAATCTTTTGAGAACCGAAGAACTTGAAGAACTTGAATATACTATTTCTTCAAAAACTGTTGTTTTATCTAGTGAAGTTGAATTCAGTGCTCTGTTACACCTTCACGCATTACAACGAATTTCTATCCCATTTACGATAAGGAAAAACCCTTCCGTAACCTGAGTACAGTGTTAGGGAATACTTAGCTGCACGAGTGATTTCGGCATCATATGATTACAGGTAAAAAGCTAAAATGTTTGAGTCAACGATTTGGTACTCATGTCATCGTTTGTATGATTAAGATTATTTCTACTTACAACTCGTGAGTATTCTCCAAGTACTACTCATGGCATTGTTTTAAAAGCACACTATCGGTCAAGGAAGGAAAAGTCTTCATACACTCTAATAGTCCAGCCGCCTTTAAGGCACTTGACTCACATACCAACAATGCTAAAACCTTACTGAATGTCGCTTATCTCTCTAAATAAGATCGCTCGGCACTGCAGTATACACCTTATATGGACATCGCAACATAGACCGAAATGAGTCTGTGGACAAACTGGACAGAATAGGTACCACCATCGAGCTCTTTTCAGATAGCAGAACTTCGCTTCGTCTCGCTACGGATCGGGGGAAAACACTTTCCTTTTGGGCAGAAGCGAGGCTTACGTGGTCAAAATTCAACCAAAAACGTACTTACACGCTTTTAGGTCACAGATCGACCACGACGGGTCACTGTTTTATTGACCGTCACGCAGCACGCCTAGGCGTCATCTTACCATGACGAAGAAGTGAAGGAAACGGTAGAACACCTTCTCTGCCATTGCCCCCGCCTTAAGTAGAAGGAGACTTTGGGACACTTTGTCAACCTCTCGGAGACATCCGGACAAGAGATTCCAGCTCTAGTTAAATTCATTCTGTCCACACAATGGTTCAGTAACGAGGACCCCCTCAGTATTGAAAGCCTTAACGGGGAATACATATGGTTTCGCTGTTGCCGACAAACAAATCTAATATAAATTAATAAAGTAAATCATATCAGGCGATATCAGGCTAATCCCAAAAATATTGAAGAGAAACCTTGTTCGACAAGCAGAAGCCGGTCGAAAAAGTTGCTTTTAAGATCTCTTTAACATTTTTGTAAATGTGCCACAAGTAAAGAAATTTTATAGTACACAAAAAAGTCCTCTTAAAAATTGTTTAGCCTGCGTTGCGTCCCTACTGATGTGCTGCCCTTACCTTTTGGTTACGCCCTTGAGCTAATCTAATTTAATCATTCTTAAAAACTGAGTTTTTCGGTTTGAAGTGTTGCTGAACATTGCACACTGGGCCAGCTACGCCGAAATTTTAGCCAAAATTCCCAATTTTTTGTTTGGGAAACTGGATAAAACGAGTGTCGAAAATGATTTCGAGTTCATGGCAAAATTTGGATATATTTCACAAAATGTTTTTTGAATGGCAGCCGTTTAAGTTGATTTTTCTTAAAATTAATGAAAAAATAAAAAAAAATAGGAATGCAAAAACAGCTGTCGAAGTTTGAAGTTTCCATTCGTATGCGTTTACATGACAACTGGAAAAAATCTTCAATTTGTTGGGTTTTTTAAATTTGGCAACTTTGCGTCCTCACAATTCACTTGCAACATGGCTAATAATTTTCTTTGAATATTGCACTATAGCTGGAGGTATGCGCTTTTGCGCGGTTTTCCTTTGGTTTTCATAAAATTGCTTTTAAAATTGTATTTCCATTTGAAATCGAGCATCATTCTAGTATACAATCACCAGAAGAGTATGCTTTTGTTTTCAAAACCTCGGATTTTGCCCATGAACTGTGAGCTAAACTATCTTCATACGGTTGAAGGTAAATTTAAAAATAAAACACAAATTGTTTTTTAATTAATTAAATTTTTACTTTTGTTTTGTTGTTTTAAGTAATGAATCTAAAGAGCAGGTGAAATATATGCAAAAAATCATCGATGGGATGGGCAGTCAAAGTCAGTACCAATTTGGGTTAATAACTTATAAACGACTTATCCGATCGGGATAATTTTTGCGCAAAAAAAATAGGGGAAAGCTAACTTTATATACCCTTGCAGCTCGTAAGCTGTATAGAAATAATAGAAATTTTCATAGAACAATTTCATTTTCGCTTTGAACAATGTTAGTTGAGCGATTTCTCAAGCTCACTTATAAATAGCGCCACTTTCGTGTGGCCAGTTGTTTATATGGTAGCTATTTGATATATTCACTACAGAGAAATTGTCAACTATTAGCAAAATAGCTAGATTCGGGTGAGTTGGCCAACAATAAATATTACTTCCAAAGAAATGTTAGTTGAAAATACTAATTTAAGCTAGTTGTAATCCAATTGAAATTTAACTGCTGACAAACCAATTGGTGATGAGTGAGTTGACCGACAGATTTCAGCAGCGACAAAATCAGGCTGTCATAAGCAACACACAAAGGTCAACTGGCATTAAACTGGCTGCAAATGGCTGCTGCCGAAGACAATTGTCACCTGCCTGCCTATGATATGTCTGTGTCAAATGGACGACTTCAATACATTGATTTGGATAGGAAGTGCAACCAGTTGTAAGCTTTTAGCGACTGCTACATTTTTGGTTGTAAACTAGACACTTTCGCTGCAGATCAAAATCGTCAAAATTGTGCTGAAGCAGAAAAGATTCATAACTGGAAAGCTTAAAGACGCTACCATTAAAAACCAAAAAGTTTTTCTCACTAGAACTACTTTTTCAACCGAATTTCCGATCCGATTTGGATCAAACTTATCAGAATTATATGGAAGCATATAAGTAGAGAGTATATTAAAATGGTCCAGATGCTTTTGCCTAGCAGGAAGCAACTCAGACCACATCAAGTATATACATATATTCTTGATCAGTATGACAAGCTGAGTTGACATAGCCATGTCCGACTGTTCTTCTGTTTCTATGCTATCTCCTCTGTCAGTTTTAAAGCTATCTTAACCAAACTTTCGTACAAATACGCTGCACATTTGTTGGAACCGACCGGCTCATAAAAAGCACTTATGTCTGAGCATTTGCGGAGTTGCACTCCAATATGCGCCTGAAAAGAGACTTTGAGACTGAAAAGTAACTTTTAAATGTCATTTATGAGGTTTTTATATGCTTTATTGGGAGGGCACTTAAATCTGTGTCCAAAAAGAGTCCCATTAGGCTCAGAAAACTTCCATATGAAGTGCGACCGTTTTCATAGAAAAAACGCTCATTCGCTCGAACTCTTTTTTGTGCACATTATGACTGTGAATGCTCCTAAAAAAGTGTCAGAAAACGCAAACATGTGCATTGCTGGGCCAGCAAGCAAAGAAGCAAAGGCAGGGCCTTTGGTTTCTTCGACCTACCAGCACATAGACGCTTCTTGAGACGCAATGTGGTGCGACAGTTGGTTACGGTTACTTCTTGCTCGGTCTGCGTGGTGGCTGTTGCGGCGCTACGTACACACAATTGCGCGGCTGTACCGCCTCCGGATTCGCGCTGCTGCGACTCGGCATAGATCAGGCTATTAAAAAACATTTTATCCTGCTCCAGCAGATTGTAAGGCACGCATGGGCGTTACCGGACGCAACTGTTGCAGCAGCATATGGGGATTCTCGCGCAACTTACGAAACGAAGTGCGTCTTAAGAGTTCACTACCTTTGCCCTCAATGGCGGGCAGATAGAAACATTGTTCATCATCTGCCGTCTTCAGTTCGTTCAACGTTTTCAATTCCATGCGAAACTCCTGGATCAGACCAAACGTATGCCTGGTGGCCAGTCTAACTGCACGCTGACTGGACACCGCTCTGTATTCGATAAGCAGAACACCAAACTGGGTAATGGGCAACTCTTCGGGGGTATATAGCGTCAGGTTGGAGCGTGGTGTATAGTAAACACTCGAGGATTGACAGCTCTCTTCGCTCATTTGTTGTTGTGTATTCGGTTCGGTCAAACCGCCGCCTGCAGTGCGACCATCCGGACTTTGGGTGGTGGAAACGCGCAAAGTGGCCTCCAGTTTTCGCCCAACTGTTGCAGTAACTTAATTTCATGCTGCAAACTGGGCAGATTCTGACACACCAGCTTTTCCAGTACATCGTGTATGCTGCTTCTTCACATGGACCACTGCTACATTACTTTCCGAGGATTTGGTCTGCTCTGGCGGTTGCTCCTCCCGTTGACGTAGCGTCACATTTTCTAGCTTCTCTTGACGATCGACGAAATATCTCTAGACTTTGTAGATTACTGGACGAACTGCTGCTGGTGATGAGACTCTGATGGGTGGACGACTCTGCGGTAAGGGCACGTGTAGAGTGACCATCATCATCACAGCTTGGACGAAATTGTCTGGCGGTCAATAGCTCTTTGACCTGTTTCACAGGTTTGCAGAGATAGACAAAACTTTTGTTATGCTGATCGGGTAGACGTATGGCCTTAGCCAACTTAATGCTTGTGCTGTTCACTGGCCCAGCCAGCCAGATGAAATTTTTGATCACATTCGAGTCTTTTTCGAATCCTCTGTCTGATTATAATAGTCATAATTGCGCTCTTTTTCTAATCATAAATGATACTTTGGTCGGAAGAAAATGGTACCCTAGCCGCGACTCTTCTTGAAGAGTCGTTTATAACCTGTTTTTCGATCAGTTTTGACTCATTTTCGAGTCGTATTTCCAATAATTTGCGAGTCTTTTTTGTCGTATTTTAGCAAATCACATTTTGAGCATATGCATGACTCATTTTCGACTCTTTACTTAGATCGCACAGGAAATAAATCTCTTTTTAATCATCAAAAGTGCTCGAAAAAGACTCAACAAGGTGATTCTTGTTAAAATGATCTTCTCAAATGCTAGGTGGGTAGGTATATGTTTAGAGGACTTCTTCTTCTCTTCACAGTATCTGCATCTGCAGATATCCGCAGTCTGCAGTGGCCCCTGAAGTGCCCTGTCAGGATTCCGAGGTATACATTTTTGGAACTTTTGAGCTTATGGTTCACTATAATTGCTTTTGATTGTCTCATCCCTCTGGTGTTCTCTTCCTTTCTAAGGCGTCCTCTAATGGTGTGTTGGCCTATGCCGCAGTAGGGTTTTGGGTATACCATTGCGGTGTCATTACTGCTTAATTTCGTACAGGTGAATAAGCACGAAAGAATATTGAGAATATCGTCCCGTAGAGAAAACAGGTTACTCATACAAATCAATTGGTAACTTCCAAGGTAATCTGATGACAGGTATATTAAGAGGTCGGTGCAGGAGATGTACGGGATCACATGTTTTAAAATGGTTAACAAATTACTCTTAAAAACTACATCAATTCGGCATCGCCAAGGATCAACACTTATTTTTGACCGAAAGTCTGATAAATCATATTTTAGGGAAACGATTAAAATTCCCAAATTTACAAGTATTTTTTCTAGAAAGTCTAAGCTGGTATTAAAACTTTTCAGTGTACTGAACCGAACCGAACTGTTTTTGTTTTTGTGGTTTTCGGTTCGGTTTAGCATTTTCAAAGGACGCCGGTTTGGGGTCAGAACCATGGTGCAGCCCTGCTACCATGGCTTACAAAAGTACTTGGACTTTCAAATTGAATGCTAGCTCCGCTGCTCCAATTCTGCACCATAAAACTATTTTTATCCGGTAAATATATTGTGATAGTTTTTTAAGTTCTGAAATAACTGACTAAAGTTGTTATTTGAACTGAAATTTTTAAGGGGTTAAGTTCGGGTCCAGGTTCAGGTTCAATAAGTGCAAATTTAGAAGGTTTGGTTCTGGGTCACGTTTTGATAGTTACAAAAATCTGAACAGGACCGCTTTGCTACCTTGTTTATAACACAGTGGAACACTCAAAATTGCCTGGGAACGGGACCAATAAATTATGAAACTAGAGGCATCAGGGAGCAACACCTTATACCCAGTTTTTCTTGATCACGTCAAGTTCGCGTTTAATGGGCACACAGTTACTACATCTGTTGCTGGTTAAAAAAAGGTGAGAGCTAAAATTTTGGAAAATTCACCAAAGATGAAGGGAGTCACCACAATTGTTATACTAAATTCCCGCAATCAATGGACAAGTGGTTAGTACCCCGGCCATAGAGGTCTAACTTAGAAAATTGAATCAATGGAAAACCACTCGACAGAATTTTTTAATATTTTAAATATATTGAGATGCTGAACAATAAAATGTGTCCTTAAGGGAGGGTAACATGCATCGAAAAACCGCTTTAGTGGGTACCACGTTTGACATCACCCATTATCGAGTCCATATAGGCCATAAACTACAGATAAAAATAGACAGAACTGCGTTTTTAATGCCTGGGGGCATTAAAAAAAGTTGCATTTTGTGGCACTGTGTAATCTTTGTTAATTAATCCACTCAAATTAATCACATTTTAATCGATGTTCGATGTTTGACCACCTCTAGTTTCCACCCATGACTTAGAGCTTGACTGAACAGCAGTTTTTTCGTAGGAGTATACAACAAGACAAGTTTATTCGTCATGGAAATCAATTGCTAACAGAAAATTGGGAAAAGTATTGTATAGTCTAACTGTAACCCGGGATATATTAAGGTCTTGCTAATTGATAAAGGTGAAGAATATTTAACACTTCTCCCTTGTAATAGGCTAATCACACTGAGCACATCTAACATCTAACATCCAACATCCAACATCCTGAGTTTAAATGCTTAATTACCATTTGCTAAGTCAACATTTAAAAACTTTTGTTTTGTCAAAATGTTAAAAGGGTCGGTGTCTAATAGGGACATGCTACGAAGGTACAAAATTCTGCCATGGTAAATATTTATGACTCAGGATGTTGGATGTTAGATGTGCTCAGTGTGATTAGCCTATAAAAAGAAAGGAACCGATTTAAACTTTTGCTCTCTAACAGACACTCCTAATACCATAAGTCTCGTTCCAGATTTCACTTTCTTCATTATGTTGCGAATTCGGTATTGGAAAATGTTTTAAAACGTTGGTCGTTTGAGTATGTCGAATAAAAAGAAGTAAAAATTTGAAATTTTAGAACTGATTATTTAAATCTATTTTTTAAGAGTGAAAATTGGTATGTTAATGAAATATATTGTTCATATTTCCCTAAGCAACAAATATCCAAGTGAATTTATAAAAAAATTAATGGTTTCATTTCAACCCACTGCAGGAAACGGTTATAAGACTTCATTTTTCACCAAGCTAGAGAGAGATTTGTGTGTCTTTCTTTCGCTTATGTTTTTGTTGTCTACAATGTTCATTTGATGGCATTCACAAAAACAATATATATACTAACAGTTGTACGTGTTTATATTGTATAAAAGTACATGCATGCACACAAATATATACAGCACAGCGTGTTTATTTGTTTTGTTAAAAACAGAATAGTCCGCATGCCATCGGCTCTCTACAAGTAAATATATTGAAAATGAAAGCAGAATTCCGAGCATCTGAATGCCCGGAATGCCCGAGAGATGCGACACGTGGCTGTACTTATAAAGTGACCACCATCCGCCCCACCCCCCCTCCAGCCTTGAGTCAATGTCGTGTCTGCCAATTGCCCCCGAGTCTCGAGTGTCTCTACAGTTCTTGGCTTGGCTTACCTAGCATCTTTTTGGGACTGGACGGCGCGGTGCCGCCTTCAAAGCCGGAATCATTGCTGCACGTGCTCATGCGTATGATGGATGGCGAACTGGATGATGCTGAGGTGGAGGTGGTTGTCACACCTAAACCACTCGTGGAGGTTCCCCCACTGGCGCCCAGTGCTGTTTTATCTGCCTCGGATTCTTCGGAACTGTTGCTGCTCGAACTGCACTCTTCGCTCTCGTCATCGGTCTCCTCCTCCTCTTCGTCACCGTCCAGCGAAGCGCTTTCGCCCTCCTCACTGCTCTCGTCATCCGTATTCTCATCGGAGTAGACAATTTTCTCACGCTTCCAGAGGGGACGTGGCGTGGCTACCAGGGGATAGCGTGGAGCCTCCTCCTTCACGTAGCATTTGTTGGTGGTATCAATTTTGACCTTCTTATGCGGATCGAACCGGGCCGGAGCCTGGTTTTTGGCCTTTTGTTTCTTCTTCTCCTTGCGCTGCTTCTTCTTCATGCTGGCGCTTAAATTCTCACAACCGTCCGCACTGGAAGAATCGTATGAACTGTCGTCGTCGTCTTCTTCGGCAGACGAAGGTATATAGTCCTCTAGCTCGGCGTCAACGTCTCGCAGACACTGTGCCAAATTCGATACTGTTGCAAACTTTGATAAATTATTGCCGACGCCTTCGCCGCAGCTGCTGTTGCTGTTGCTGGTGATGCCCGATCGTAGCTCGTCTATTGTTATCGTCGTTGCTGTTGCTGTTGCCGTTGCTGTTGCTGTTGCCGTTGTCGCCTGCAATGTTGTGGCAGTTGCCGCCAGCGATGACGCATTTGTGGCCAACTCGGTAGCCTGTTGCTGCTGCAGCGGCTGCGGCTGCTTGGTGGGGGCCAGCGATATAAATTGATCGGCATTGATTGGGGTCACATTGCTCTCAGGCTCGGTTGCTGCTGCTGCTGCTGCTGATGTGGATTTTGGCTGCTTTTTGACTGCATTTGTTTTGCCGGCACTTTTTGGCTTTGTCGTTTTCGGTGATTGCACCTTTGACTTGGCTAAAGGCGCAACAGTTTCCGTCAATTTCGTTTTAATTTCCGTTTGTTGCTTGCATGTTGCTGCCGTGTCTGTTGTCGGTGGTTGATGCTGCTGCTGCTGCTGATGTTGCGTTGTTTTATTTATTTTCGTGACTGCTGCTGCTGTCTGTTGTTGTTCAGGTGACTTGGCTGCCTGCCCATTATTTATTTTTGGCCCTGCTATTGTACTTGTTGTTGTTGCTGTTGCTGTTGTGGATTCTGTTGCCGTCGCCGATTCGCTCAGTTTGGATTTGCCTGCTGTTTGTGCACTGATTGTAGCTGCAGCGTTGCCAGATTGCAACTCTGTTGTCAGTGATGTTTTTCCAGCTATTGTTGTTGGCGGTGCACTAGCAACAATTGCTGCTGGTGTGGTTTTGGGTGAACTTGTTGCCGCCGAACTCACTGTTTTGGTGGCTGTTGTCAATTTAATGGCATCGGCAGCTGTTGCTGCTGCTGCGGCTGTTGTGGTGACACTTGATGTTGCTGCTGCTGCTGTTGTTGTCGGTTTTATGACATCAGCAAATGTTGCTGTCTTGCTGGCAACCACTGTTGCTGTTGTGGGTAAACTAATTGCTTTGGTTTCCTTAGTTGTTGGCTTCGATGCTGCTGTTGTTGTTGTCAGCTTGGGAGCTGCTATTGCTGAAGTTGTCGGTGTAGTTTTAGGTGAACTAATTGTTGTTGCTTTAGATTCTGCTGCTGTTGTGATAAGCTTGGGAATTGCTGTTGTTTTTGAAGTTGTTGAGGGTATTGATTTTGGTGAACTCATTGCAGTTGCTGTTGTGTCATTTGGTGGCTTAGATGTTGCTGTTGTCAACTTGGGAACTACTGTTGCTGTTGTAGATGTTGTCGCTTTGGTGGCAGCAACTGTTGCGGCTGTTGTAATCAGCTTGGAAGCTGCTGCTGCTGTTGTTGTTGGGGTTGCTTCAACTGTTGCTGTTGTCTTTGGTGTTGCCGCTGTCGATATTAGTGCAGAATCCACAATTTTTGTGGCAGTTGTTATTGTCAGCTTAGGTGTTGCTGGCGTTGATTTGGGTGAACTTGTTGTTGCTGTCTTTTCAGTAGATTTATTTATTTTAGATGTTGCTGTGTTATCTTTAGCTTTGGCTGCTGCTGCTGCTGATGTTGTCGTTGACTTTGGTGATTTCTTATCTGTTGCTGTTGTTGTTTTAGGTGTTGCTGGTTCGGACTTAATCAAACTTGTTGCTGTTGCTGTTGTCTTTTCGTTTGCATTTGCTGCTGTCTTTAGCTCAATGACTATTTCTGACTTGAGTTTCGGAGTTGCTGCCGCTTCCATGGGCTCCTCTTCTATTTCACGCTCCATGCGCTCATTTAAGGCCTTCTTGCGATTGCTCATGTACAGCGTCTCCCTAGAACCAATCTGTGACCAGAAATCTTCACTGCTTTCCGACTTCTGCAGAGCTTTTCTTATGGGCTTAGGTGTGGCCACACCCTCCACTTTGATGGGTACCGTCTCCTGTTGCTCCTGTTGCTGTATGGCCGCCTCATCGAAAGTAAAAATCTGAGCAACACTCGCCTGTTGCTGCTGTTGCGGCTGCTGCTGCTCTTCCTGCTGGCTCTTGTCTTTCTTGAGGGGCGAACTCTTGGCCTTGGGCGCTGCCTTCATAAATCCCTCGGGCAGAGCCGGCTCCACCTTGGCCTTTTTCTTGGGCAACTTGAAGACCTTGTGTATCTGATGATGCTCTTCAATGGTCTCCACATTCACCGAAAACTTGGGCTTGGGACTGGCCGCCGGCAACAGCTCTTCATTCAATTCCAAAACACTGGGCATATAATCCGCTGCAGCTGGAGCATTCTCTACCTCCACTATGGCCGTGATCTTGTGCCTCAGTTTCTTGCTCTTTCTCTTCTGCTTGGAGCTACGTCGATGTGTGGGCATTGTCGAGGAGGAGGAGCCTTCATCGGCTGTGGTGCTATCATGACTGCTACGTCTTTCCAGATGTATCAACTGAAAGCTACCCGAATTCGATTTTTGCAATTTATTCAAAATCTCCTGCTCCTGCTCCTGTATAATGGAGGCACGTCGACGCAGTTCTCCGGCATTTAGATCATCATCGATCTTATCGGAGGAGATATCCTCGCAAATGTCATGAAAAGTGGGGCACTGTACCAAGCTCAAACGGCGTATGGTCTCCTGAACTTGCTGGTCGCTAAGAGAAGAGGAGTCGCCCTCCTCCTCCTCTTCCACCTCACTCTTCTCCTGTTCCAGTTGCTGATTCATTTCCGCTTTTTGTGGTTGATTGAGCACCTCCGTTTCTTTGGGTAACTGTAGCTCATCCTCTTTGCCATCGTGTATGTAGAATCTTTCGCGTAACAATTCTCCCGGTGACTTTTTATTGCTGGTAGTTGGAAAGGCGGCCAGTTCTTCTGCCAATTTTTGACGCCAACTGAGACTGGGCTCTGCGGCGGGTGGTAGATCTCGAAATTGATGCTCCTCGGCTGGTTGTGGTGGTGGTGTGGTTTCGTTGCGTTCCTTGCTGCGTCTTCTGATGGTGGAAAGACGCACGACAGCACGATTACGCCGTATGGTGGAACGACGTGCTGGACGTGCTTCGGCCAGAGGCGGCTCCTCAGACTTCTCTTTGTCCTGTTTTGCCTCTTCCTGGGCCTGCACCTTGACGTCTTCCACAGCTGCAGATTTGACTTCCTTTTCGGCACGACGATATCGGGCCGAACTCACATCTATATCCGCCGTATTGATGGCAATGGGTCGCGGTGGTATATAACGACTTGAACTGCTGGTCGTGGCATAGCTCGTACTGGGCACATACTTGGGCGATTGTATGCGTGTCAGGGGCATGAGACTACTGTGATTACTATGACGTCCCGTCAAACCGGAACTCTCGGTGATGGTTGTTAATTTGGGCTGATAGCGTGAGCTCAAGCTACTCGTGTAGCTGCTCGGGGAGCGCGGTGTGGGCGCCAGGGGTACCATATAGCTACCGGCATAGGAGCGATTGTAACTGGATGTGTAGCTGGGGCTACTGCTGCTGGTGGTGGGCAAGCTGAGGCCCAGTCCTGAGCTGTAGTAGGGCGAATACAGCTGACTGCTGCCCCCACTGTAGTAATAGTTGGTCGTGTCCGAATACAGCGGCATTTTGAGGCACTCGAAAAAAATATGCACCCAAAAAAAAGGTTTATGCTAAAATGTTCTTCGATTTCGATTTATCTCTTTTTGGTCACTGCGTCGCTTGAGTTGGCTCTTGGATACTATTTCTTTTTGCTAAATGGCACATGTGTGGCAAGTTCAATAATTCAATTTTAATTTGCAATCATCAATAAATTTGTAACTCTTCACTTGGCTTTCGACCAGGCTATAAATAATTCTCTTAATTTTTTGTGTCCCCACAGGTTAATGCTTGCATGAAAACTATATATGTATGCATGTATTTTGATGTCGTTGCTTTATTTAAACAATTTTCAGAGATTTCAAAATTTCGGTATGCTGCTGTCATAATGTGCCATTTGGCAATACTCGAGAATATTTAGCTGAGGGCAGGCCACATTAATTATGGGTTAATTGGCTCAAAACAAAAACCAAAAAAGGTTTACAATATATTCGAAAGATTGAAAAGGGAATTGAAAAGAAATTAGTAATCGACGGGGTCGAGCTTTACTAATTCTTTTGAACCACCTGAGATTGGAAGCTACGGTTGAGCCAGTAGCTGGTTAAGGTGAAGGCTGTGTAAGATGTTTAGAAAGCGGGGTTTGTTGAGCAACACTCTACCAATACCGCACAGCCATCAATGGTAAAGGATATAGCAGTTTGAAGTTTACTCAGACAGCTAAAACTTTGACGAGGGTTCGGTTTTGGGTTTCGAAACTTTACCATACTCTAGGAGTTACTATACGGATTTCTACAAACTAATCGATTATTTTGTGTTTTGTTTTTACCTATACTGTGGTTCGAACCTTTAGCCAAACCACTTAAAAAATATTAGCTACATCTGTATCTGTTCCCAACTAAAAAGTTCAGTAGGGCTCAACATAAATTTGATTTCTTAGATCGATTTATTTGCCTCAAGCTTTATGCCATTAAATTCAAAAAATTTGGAAATTCAAAATTTTATTGAATAATTCACAAAAGCCAGAATCTAAACAATACATTGGTACACAGAGGGAAAATCCAAGAACATTAGACTCTAGATGAGCACAAACTTAACCAAAGACAGTGCATTAATGGTTTTTCTTATGGGTAGTTCGGAATTCAAATACCATTTTTCTGCAATCGTCGAGTCAATAACATTTACCCTCATAAAATTTAAGCGTGTTTCGTTCTCGTTATGAGTTGACGGCCCTCTGTAAAATTACATATTCTATATCAGGGGTGCCCAGAATGAGCTTACGGGCGCGTGAAAACAAATAGAAATGCAGAAAATACAACTCAAGCAAGCACAACAACAAGAAAAAGAGGGAGAAACCCGATTTTTGTTTGTGTGTGTGTGTGCACTGCGAGTGAGGCGAGCATTGACTACGCGTAAGCAATATTGTTGTTGCGTTCGAGTTTGTCGTAGACAAAGGAGAGAGAGAAGAGAGACACATATGAAATTGTTGTTGCAGACCTTCGCCCGGAAAGAAAGAGAGGAGAGCACGCATATGAAATTGTTGTTGCTTTATGTAGGCTTATGAGGCGCGTGGAACGTACGATCTATTCCTTTGTGTAAAGCAACAACGAGTGTGTTCTATATATTTCATACAAAACTTAAAAAGTGTCCAATGTCAATGTCAATATTTTTCAGAGTATGCCGATGTATAAAGTAAAATGCAGGCCGAATCAAGCTCGAATCAAAATCTTTGTTGAAAAACCTTGAACCTCAAATCTATAACAGATTTATCGTACGAGACGATGACATACGTATGGCTGAATGATCTACCCTTTGGCTGTTGAAAAACGACTTCTATAAAAAATTTAAGTCACAGACTTAGGCTGCCTTTACACACACTGACAGGCTGACACGTGTCACGTCTGCCAGAGGCAGGCTTGTTGCCAGTGAAATCTGAACCTTGTCAAAAGACAATGGGTTTGGTTTCAGTTCGGTTATTGAAACGGCCATAAATGAATGAAATTGAAAAACAGAATTTTCGATTCATTTGAATTTCAATATGAAATACTGGGTCTCACAACACACACTAAGCTTTTGCAACTTGGCGTTGGTTGGCTGTTGTCGGATTTTGCTATAAGCCTGCCTTTGGAATTCCCAAGTGACTATAGCAATGCTGGCATGAGGTAGCCTCTGCTAACCCGCAGAAGACAGGCAAAGACTGCTGATAATTGAATTATGGTGATTCATGAAATAACTATATAGTCAACCAGCCTCCTTTGTGGTGTGTGTCTTGATTTTAGAAAAGTTATGAACAAAAACATAGCTTATTGAACTGAAGCCTGCTTAAAGTTCTATGATTGATATTCAAAGAGGTCACTTTGAAATACTAAAAAGTTGACCATCACTTGCAGTTTGACCTTCAAACCTCACTTACAAGAAAAACTGCAAGGCTCTAAGAAAGAAATTAATAGAAAACTCATGGAAAAACTTTTTCGGAAAACCACACATTTTGCCGAGCACTAAATTCAGACTGTTTGAAGCCACTGTTAGATCAGTAATGCCGATATGAGGAGATGGAGCGATTGCAAAGACTATTTATTAAACAGATATTTTAACTACCCCGCACTATTCCAAACTATGCACTCCACTTAGAAGCCGGCCTGCCTTCCTTATTCTTGTACGGTCTGCAAAACCACTTCATATACATATGGAAAGTTATGTATATTCCGAATTGAAGACTAGCCAAAACAGTCACTGCTATGATGCTGTCAGAAAAAACCCAAGTTTTTGACAATTGGCTGTCCTTATTTCAGGATCATCTCAATGCGTCGGATCATGGAAAAGATCTCACCAATTGCTGTGTTAACTGGTGTTAACTGGCCGTTTTTGCCCATAACTTGAGTATCGTTCATCCGATCTTTATCATTCCTTCAGCAAATCGATAAATAATTTTGTTTACAAGGTATCTCTAGAAGGAATGAACGATCTATCTCCAAAACTGTAGGAGATATGAAGTTTTTTCCAAATTGCGGGGGCGGGAGGGGGCGTGGCAAAAATTGAAAATAAACTTGATCTCCCTGCAAGTATAAGAAATATATGTCCGATACATGTCAAACCTCTATCTCTTACCATCTCTGAGATCTCTCGTTCATACGGACAGACAGACGGACAGACGGACATGGCTATATCGACTCGGCTGTTGATGCTGATCAAGAATATATATACTTTATAGGGTCGGAAACGATTCCTTCTCCCTGTTACATACTTTTGCACAAACTTAATATACTCTATGTACCTTCGGTACAGAGTATAAAAACTGAAGCTGAATCTGCAATCGCTGAACTATTTTCATGATCGTTATGACACTCAAGCCATCTCACTTATCTGTCAAACACTCAGTCAGATACTTAGCCTTAACTTCAAGCCGCACTGTTAACACAGATTGTAGTCTCTGTAATTTGCATGCAACTGAAGACGTAATGCATCTGCGTGATAAGAAGCGCCCATCAGAAGCAGTCGTCATAAATTGGCTAAATGGTAAGAACTGGACAACATTATCCTCCTTTCTACACCAGGCGCTAAAATATAGAACCGCTATTATAAATGAATATTTGTAACTTTTCTGTAAATTGAATTATGTATATTTTCTCCTTATTTTTGTCTTTGTCAATGGTTAAATCGAAAACTATGTTGCTTTGTTTTAAATTTTTGTTTGTTTCTATCGTTAACAATGTACAAAAACTCAAATGCTATGGCTGACGGTAAAAAATAAAGCCAAAATTTGTATTAATAAATATCTACAACTCATAGAACTTTTTAGCAGGCTCTAGGTCATTAAGTTATGATTTTCATCATAACGTTTCTAAAACAAGACACGCACAATACCACAAAGGAGGCTGGTTGATCGTATAGCTATTTCGTAAAGTTCCACAGTTCAAACATCAGCGATCTTTTGCCCAACTTCAATGAGTTGGCTGTGGTTACCTCATGCCAGAACTGCTAAGGCCGCTTGGGAATCCCAAGCTACTACTAAAAAGCTATTTCGATTTCAGTTTTAATCAGTTTGATTTAAGTAAAGGAAGTTATCGGTGGCCGGTTGTGGTGCAGCGAAAGTGCCTGCTGTGTGGGATGTCGTGGATTTGATCCAGCCTCGGAACATCTAATAAAAAGTTGTTTTGTTTAAAAACTTTTACACAACCGGTCACCTTTACCCGCTATTGGCGCAAGCTGTGAAGTAACTAGCCATGAAAAAGCCCCCTTTCTCTTAGAACTCTCACGACATGAGATTAAGAGGAGCTCGGCTTGAGGTCCTTTGGGCTGTGTTAAAGTCCAATATTAATGTTTTTTGAAATTGAAAGTTGACACAATATATTGAACCGTTTTCAATGAAATTGAATGAAAAGTTTAAGGGCCAATTTCACATCTTCTACATAGAGCTATCTGTCACATAAACTAACCAATAACAAAGTAAATTGTGAGTTTATCTGACATATAGCAGCTATCTGGAAGAAGAGAAATCGGCCCTAAGAGTTATTTTTGATCAGTAAAATTGAATTTTATTGAAAATTTACTACGTTAATTAAATATAACTTTATTATTAAGGATTCAGCATGAATTGTATCCAAAGTATTTGTGGTTCGGTATTAAATCGGCATAAAGAGTGATTAAAATTTATGTCAATAAACATTTAAATATGAATAAAGGGAATTCTATTCTTATACATAACCGTTAGTTGAATTGAAACTAAAATTGTTCAGGATTATTGAAATTGAAGAAGAATAAAATTTGGGTGAATCAATCGAAAATTTAAAGTTAAGTGGACCAAGCATGTTCAATATTGAAACGCCATCAAATCAAGTAAATTGAATTGAAATTGTAGCCACTTTGCTTTGAAATATAGAGACATCTAATAGAATTATGTTTGCGATTGGGTTTGATTTGCATTTTCGAAACAAATACTAAATTAGTGCTTAGCTTTTATGCAGCCGTCACCTTTACAGCTACTGTTAAAATGTTTTGAAGTAAGCAGCCATGACAAGTTTCTTAAACTTTTTTACACTGTAGGTCTAAACTCAGGTGCTAGGACTTGAAAAAGAGCACTCAGGCCAAGTGAGTGAAAGAAGCACGGCTTGATGCTTTGCATATTAAAAATCGAACTTTTATTTACACAAAGAATTATTTAATAATGGTTAAAAGATATTTTACTTTAAGTTTGAAATCTCTGTTCAATTATATTTTTAAAATGGAATTGAATGAAAAGTTAATGTTTTTGAAATGAATGCTAAACTTGCAATAATTTTTCAACAATTTTTAGGGTATGAAAATTTGAGCTTAACAGGCATTGAATATTTTGATTGAACACTTGTGTTCCATACTAAACACAAAACAATGGATTTTGCAATTGAAATATTCTTGTTTAATATGGAACCCACAAATCAATAATCGGCCCTAAATTTTAATTAGTAAAAAATCAATTTATTTTGATATTCTTTTCTAAACTTTCCCACCCGATTGAAGGCCAGGAGTTGATCGCAGCAGTTTGCGCGTTGATAAAATTTCCATAAATTTGGCATTTAAAAAATAATTTCATTATCTTTCAGTTCAATTCTTTTCTGCTCATCACATTCATGTATATTATTGGCTTTGTCCACATGTGCCATATAGAAATAGATATATATTCCGTATAGTATATAAATTTGTATGACGTAAGCTCACGAGTCGTTTCGGTTGTGGCCCAAAATGCGAATATTTCCACGGGCACGCATAAATTAAATCCGATTTACTGCTTTTTGTTGTTTTTAGTTTTTTGATCTCCCGAGTAGTTTATGGGCCTATTGTTTTATGGGCAATTTCAGTGGCTGACACCTTTCTGGAGACCGCAAACCGAGCACCGAGCAAACTAAACTAAACTAAACCAACCAGCAGCCGACAATCATCAGCAAAATTGGCAGACACTTTTCCTGAACGAGCCGAACGCATTAACGGAAACTACTGAAATGTGAAAAAGCATCGCAAAATTTTTCAAGCGCCGGAGCTGTTCCTGATCGTACACCCCATACCAATGTCGAGTCTTGTGTGTGTGTGTGCGAGAGAGTATCTTGGTGGGGAGCCCAGCAACACTGTTGGATTGTATGGGTGTTGAGGTAACATTTAAGCAAAGGCCCAGATCAGCTCTCAGTCAATGTTCGCACACACACACACACACACACACACAGCCACACACTAGGTGTATATTCTGACGGCCGATTTCGAAATATGCACACTCACACAGAAACACTCTAGCCATAAATTACATGTCTACACAAGAATACACAAACAATTTCGAATTTCGAAAACCATCAAAATTGAGTTTTTGAAAGAATTTTTGAGTAAACGAAAGTAAAAGGTGTCAAAAAAGAGAATTGAGAATTCAAAGAGCGTAATGCGCGAGAAATTCGAAATGAGGAAAAGATTCGTATTAATAATTAATGAGCAAAAGTACACGACAGATCTGAAGGATAACCACAAATTGAGTAAATCCAAATGGACACATACTAGTAGTATGCTAAATTAAGTCCACATAGACTTCAAGCGGTGTTGGATAGTATTCAAGAATTTCTAACTGCGTATTTACTTACCTAAACTACTAAAGTACTTTCAAATTGGTCTGATTTTCACCTAAACAGCGCATTGTCTTATTTCATGTCATGGCGGTGGGGGATAGCTGGTGCGGAATCAAAGTTGTAAAGGCAAGCAAGTTAATAAGCAAACTGATAAGTGGAATTTAGAATTTAATAAAACATCTAAAAATTTCATACTGTAAACATATTAATGGAATCGAACTGGCTTTGGGCCTCTTGATGAACCAGTCTGAAGCACTCTAACAACAATACCGAACTAGTGCTAATGGTTGAGAGGATGGTCACACTGGATGGATGATGCGAGCATAGAGAAGGCGTTAGTGGATTGTGGAGTGGTAGAAGATGGACGCTGACCGAGACGGACGTGTATATATAAATGGACAGAGACCGTATGGATAATGTAAATAGTAATTGTGTAAATAATGTGTAAATAAAAACCGAAAAACTCCGAAGAGTAAGTAGGTGGCTTACAATAGTAATCAAATTTAGTCTTAAACCGTCAATGTGGGACAGTTTCTTACTTAAAGTGCTAATTTAGTTAACACTTCAGCTAAGTAACCAACACTATTCTTTCTGTAATAAGAAACAAAATAATCTTACATCATTATTTGATTGTCCCAAATGTTTTCTTTAAAAATCTCATCTTTTCCATTCATAGATCTTAGTTTTTGCTAAATAACTTTTCATGCCCTGAACCAACTAACAATGAGAAACTTTAAAACAGAAGGAAACAAACCGGTTCCCGAACCGAAACCACATATAGAAAACATCTGATTAAAATAGAGAGCTAGAACCAGAAAAAAAATAAAGAAATAAATAATAATAATTTATATTAATATGAAAAAGCATGGAAAGCAAAGGGATACGAATTTTGGGGACGTTCGCATTGAAAACAAAAATGTTTTTCTCACTAAAACAAGATTTTCGAGCGATCCAGCTACAAAAATTTGAAACCAGCTTGATCTACCTGCAAGTATAAGAACTTCATGTCCCATCCGTGTCAAGCGTCTATCTCGTACCGTCTCTGAGATCTGTGCGTTCATACAGACGGACATGGCTATATCGACTCGGCTCGTCGATGCTGATCAATTGAATATATACTTTATAGTGGCCGGAGATCACTTCCTTCTATCCTGGTACATAACATCTGGGCGATTTTGTTTAGCAACCTCGCAAGGTTTTGGGCACACTGTACTTGGCAGATCTGCAAAATTTCATTGATCACATGTTTCGGCTCCTACACTAAGTACAGTTTGCGTCGATAATTGAGCGATGAAGTCGACTGAGCGAACGAAAGCAACGCTTGCAGATTATTGGATGTTATTATATTGTCATATTTGTTTTGACTATATTCGGTGCCGCCACACACTTAAGAAAGTCGGTATAGCCCGACTGCAATATACTCCGCAACCAGGCGCAGCTGCTGTTGTTCTGGCTGGCTCACTGACCTGCTTCAATAGATGAGTCGCCACTGCTTGTTGTTGTAAGACTGGAATGCTTTGCTTCTACTGATTTTTTCCGCCTTGGTTTATTTGGGTTGCTTTTATTAGATTTGCAATTTATTTATGTAGAACTGATTTTAATGGGCATTTCGACATAAAATCCGCCAAACGACAAATGATTTATATCGATTTTGCGTAAAGTGCGAAATGTGTCAGCTGATGTAATACAGAAATTGATTGGATGGGGGAGTTTAAGTCGCTTGACACAGCCGGAAAGTTAGTGGACAGCGAACGAGGGGAAATAATGAATGTGGGCGGCCCTGTTTCGGAGTAAACGGATGCAGGAACTGGTGCCCCCCGTCAGGGTCATTTGCATATTTACATGTTGTGCATTATCGCATTAACCGCTAAACGATTGATTTGAGTATGAAAAAATGGTTACAGTTGACACTTAAAGGGTGTGCTAGAAGCAGATTTGATAACAGGTATACAAAATATGACAGCAGATTTTCAAATCCTATATATTTCAAACTAGTCTAGAATCTAGACTTAACAAAAATCCGACTCGGAATGACATCCGCCCTGCACTCATCATTCAAAAATTTTTGAGTCACCATTTTGACAAAAGGTTACAAGAGCAAGGACTCTGACAATTGATGATGTAGAAGGATCTAAGGCAGGTCTTTTGCACTGCCACTTTTTAGCATTCAGGCAACAAAAAGTCAACCAAGTCAGAAAATTCCACTTTTCTCCAGAAGAAGAAAAAAATGTACAGTTAAGAATTATTTAATAAGAATTTTCATCTGTATTATATTGATAAACGTCTTATGCTAAGAAAAATCTTGATAGAAGCCATTAAACTGATTTGTGAAGATACTGAACTATTCTGTATTAAACTTTAAGACAGTCAAGACTCAAAGAAACACTATTTTTGCAGTTTATAATTCAGAAAAATTCGCAATATCGTCTTCTTAATGGTGAAAAACTTTGCATATTGATATCCTTTATAGTCTCCGAGTGAGATGGTTCATTTTCATGATCCAACAAAAGCGGCACATCTCAGTTGCTCTACAGACGATATCGTGAAAAGATCCTTCGGCGTCTAATTATCGAATTTCGTTATAATGAACATTTTAAAAAAAATTTATATTTATTTAGAAACTAAAAGATTTATTTTCGCTGAGTGGAATCCACTGACGAACTTTTAATGCTATTTCGTTCGCTTCGCTTGTTTGGAGTAATAAGCAGTATTGGCAGTAAGTGAGCGATGATATGAATCGACTTCGTCTCCACTTTCAGACAAAGTATGTGCCAAATCTGCTTTCCTCATTTAATAGCACTTGAACAGAAATGGATAAAATTCTTGATAGATATCTGCACAAAGTAGTTATCCAAGAAATTTTTTGTTCAGAGTTAAGCAAAGTATTATAATATGCCCGAGAAAACTGCCACAGGAATTTACAATTTAGCAGTATACACTCGTGAGCAAATGCGAGCTGCGACGTTAAGGGTACAGAGTATGTTATAGTCGGGCTTGAACCGTACTTTCTTTCTTGTTTAAAGATAACGAAGGCAGGAACGCATCTGTGAATGGAGAGCGCTACCGTGCCATGATTACACACTTTTTTCTCTATTTTTCGCGTAAAGTAGTTTTTTGGGGTTAATTGATCAATCAAGCCTTTTGTAAGCATCAACATTTTTCAAAATTAATTCTCAGAACTGTTTACAGTGTATCCTTCTACTGTGGGAATCCAAAATTTTTTAATTAATCTTGTAAATTAATTTCATTCCCCTCAAAATAGTCCCCCCCCCCCCCCCCCATGATGCAAATACTTGTGACAACGTTTTTTCCAATTTTCAAAATATGCTGCAAAATGCTCTTCTTGTATAGCCTTCAATTCCTTCTTCGATTCAATTTCTATATCTTTTTATGTTCACGGAACGGTCTCTTGAGTTTAGCAAATAGCCAGAAACCACATGGTGCCAAGTCAGGCGAATACGGTGGTTGCGGAACGATAACGATTACGAATTACGAGCGTTCTTGGCACCAATCAATAGATTTCACTTTTCTTAGATCCAAATGGTCCCTCAAAATGGTTTTCAGTGCTCCTTCTGATATTTCAACAAGGTCAGTAAGGTCTCGAACTCTCAATCGACGATTCTGGAGCACCAATTCTTTAATTTTGTTGACGTGTAGCTCAACAGTTGTTGTAAATGATCGTGCTGGCCGTGGCTCTTTGAACATTTGGTACCACAAATAAACTCTTGTTCTCTATAGCTCTATAGCTGCAAAATTTTTAACGTTTCGGCAGCAGAAATATCATTCCGCACACAAAAACTAATGGAACTGCGTTGTTGAATAGTTTCAGATTTTACACGAATTAATTGTAAGCACATTGTGTCAGAACGTGTAAGCTCTTTTCACACAAGAGTAATAATTGAACAAGCTTGTTAAATCTGTCGGCTATATGTGTAACAGCGAGCTTTACGGCGGCCAAGGGCGAGTATCAAGCGAGTTACATACTAAAATACTCGCGGCTTACTAGTCTTGTTGTTGTGTTTTCAAGAACTCCAAAATAAAAACAAAATAGCTGCAGGCTTTATGCTGCCAAAATCAAACTATATCTTTTGCTCTCACAAGTTGTTGTTTTTGCGTGCTTGGGCTACTCGTGTACGGGCCGTGACCGTAACAGCCCGCAACAGATCTTTGACTTCGGCAACCAGTACTCGCGGTGACTTGTACATGAGCTCGCCAGTACAATGATTCGCCAATACACGAGGACTTTTAAAATTAAGCTTTAAGTTTACTCGCACCGCATATGTAGCAAGGGTGATTGAGCATACACGTGTAAGCTCGCTGCAGTTCTGTGAGGTGAAGCTTTGAAAATAGGTTTTGGAGATAATCGGATGAAAAACAAAAGAGAGGGTCATTTACAAGCCCGATTAAATGAGCTCTCCCGTATTATAACAATACTTGGTTGATTCTAAAGAAGTGCCTTAGTGGAGTCTGTTGGAGATTTATACTGAAGACAGTGTGCTGTTATGATGCGCACTATTTCGCCTTGATATCCCAGTGGCTGTCAGATAAGATACAGGGTGGGGCAACATAACTCCCGTATCTCAAATGAGCGTCATTCCGCTCAACGATAACCTGGAGGGCTGGGCGTGGTCTCATTCGAAAGGTGGGATCTTAAAGTTTTGTTACCTCCCGGTCAGGCGTGATCATGCTGTGGAGCAACGTGTAAAGAGCATTTGCCGTAGAGGCCTATTTATCCAACGGTCGCTCAGTGATTACCAAGCAATTATTTAATTGTCTAGGATTGAGCCTTCTGCAAAGATTTTTAGTTCAGGGCCTTTGGTTATATGGACTATCAGACCTGTTGTCGTTTCCGAATTTGTTTGATCGGAATTTGCAAGTGATTTCCAAAAAACGATTCAAGAAATTGAAACGTTTTGCCATCACGAGAGTTGAATGAAAATAAATGCAGTTTTCAAGTTAAAAGTCGATTTACACAGTCGGTTTTTAGAAGCAGGAAAATTTAATAATTACGACTCCGCTTGATTTGATTGAAATCGAAAACGGGAGCAGCCATGTATAATTAGTATTCAACCACTAAAGTCACACCAATAGCTCGTTTAATTCTCACGAAACTAGCGTTAGGCTTGATGATGTCGAAAGCCTTAACTTGATTCATACTACTTTCTCTTTCACTAGCCTTTACCACAGGGTATAAACGGTCACAGACAGCGCGGCTCTGGCTCGTTGTGTCTGTTTTTACTGTTGAGTCGGCAGGCATGCGGAGGGAGTTGTTTTCTGATTGTGGTAACAGGTGAAGACCGCTGATGATTTGGTAGAGATACCAATGAAACAGCTGTACGGCCAAGTAACCTCCTTTGTGGTGTGGTGTGTCCCTGTTTTAAAGTTATGTACAAACATAGCGAGACCTAGAGCCGGCAAAAACTTGAAGGTTTGATTATCATAAAGGTCGTTAAAACATACAAACTGCAGACATAAAAATAACTGGTTGTCAGCAATATGAAGGGCTTTCGGTCCTATCAACGAAATTTAATTTTAACATTTTGCTCGCGCTCTATGAACAACTGAACAAAGACAACGCTTGAGTAAGCTCTTATACCTGTTTGAATACAACAAAATGAGGCAATTTCCAGGTAGCATCGATCGTATATGGATTTTCGTGTAAATCTCTAAGTGAAGCTATTTAAATTTGTTGCAAATCAAACTTAAATAGCAGGAATCGATTTCACCTCACTCCCTATTCACAGGCGCAAAAACAACCTTTCAATCTACTTGTTTGTGGCACCTGCCATCAAGATGTTTTGCTAAATTTGTCCAACCCACAGTTGGCACAAGTTGTTGTACAGTGGTGACGCTTTTCGCTGCCGCAAAATATTCATTTATAGTCCCCATAGCCGCCCGCCCCATATAGAAGTAGTTGGCACCAGGTCGCAGGGGGGAGGGTCAGTGTGCGGAAGAAAGCGCCAAACAACTAGAAATAGAACTGCAACAGCATGTACTACAACTACCGCTGCTTTCATTCTTCTTCCCCCAGTACTTAATCTTGGCGATTTATAGCGAAGAGCCGCCTTTCCATTATTTTTAACGCGACAGGCAAATTTTGTGTGCGGTTTTCATTTTAGTATTTTTGGCTGCATTCCTGTCATGTTGCGCGTTGCAGTTGTAAGATCGCAAAAAAAAATATACGAACATTTGCCAGCAAATCGCCAGGGTATCCAACCCGAAACGGGGGTATATCACATCTAGAATTCAACTGAATCTGCTCGTGGTCCAAGTGCCGAGTGCTTCGAGAGCATTCGGTAGTCGTTCATTATGGGCCCACAGCGGACTCTTCCCCTTTATTTTTGGCCCGTTGGCAAAGTCGCAATAAATTGATTTCTAATACAGTTTGTCTGTCTGTCTCTCTGTGTATTCAACGGTAGAACGAATTGAGCTTAATTGGATCTTAGAATTTAATTTCCGCTATGCTTATGCCGCACAGCTTGGGTGCCAGTCAATCTCACACGACTAGTGAAAGTTTTTCACATTTCAATTGAAAAGGGAGGAAATCGCTAGAGATTAACGGCTCAAAAGCATGCCGGTAGCTGGAAATTTGTCACAACAGGAAAACATTTACCACAAGTTGTAAAAAATAAACGATTACGTATTTAATTCGCAACCAGAAACATTAAGGTGAAATTATCTTATAAAGAAAATGGGGACGCCTGCGAGTAAGGTAAACATGATGATCATTTATTTTGGAAATATGAACAATTAAAGAATACGGAAGAGACGAACTGTGGAAACTTTGAATGGGTCGACGATTGTTTACCCTTTTAGCAACATAATTCAATTTGATTTCATGAATGTTTTCAAAATTTATTTGGTTTGTTGGTCTCACAGATAACTCATTATCTTATCGAAAGTCTTGTTTGTAAGGTTTGTAGCTAAACTAATGGTCTTAGTACTCAAATATAGTGTCGACTCTAAAGGCTTGTTCTGAGAAGCGAGGAAAATAAATTTTTATGACGAACTCCATATACACGGCTGAATTTATTTTCTGTGTTCTGAGACACGCTGTGTATTTAGCACAATTGGCCTATCAATAGTGAATCGATAGCGGTGTGGGTCATAAGTGGATTAAATGAATAGCTGATGCCCGAGACGAAAAATTGTGCAGCTTATTATTTTGACAACATAAATAGACAATGGAGGAAACAAACAGGAGCGCAAAATGAAACGAACAGAAAGTTTCAACCGCGAGGAAACTATAAGCTAAGGGCCACAAATTAGCCCATGAAATTTACGAAATCCACACTGGAGAGACGCACCCTTAAAACCGACCATACCCAACCCGGTTATCAAATTTACCACCACCTCCTCGGTGGAGGTCAAAAATGAACCCAAAGCGGACCAGCTGAAAATGAATTTGGATAGCGATGCGGATGCTGTAGGCTTTTGTGCAAATTAAACAAAAATGTTGTTTGAAAACTAAAAATATATTTTCCAATCTCTAGCGTTGCGTTTCACTTGAGAGCTAACACTATGGCACAGCCCAAATCCATGATTTGCAGATACTCTAAGCATTTCTGCAAAGAAATGCACTGTCAACGAACTTGGAATCAAGCCTCAAAAGTGCTACTTCCCAGCCTTATCTTGTCGCATATTTGGGCATCCGTCAGGGCCGCATGATGCCTGATGTATCAAGGCTGCAAACCTGTAAAATTTTTATCAAAGTTCGATCCGAGGGTTCAAACCAGGTGGTAAAGTGTAAGGTTCGGTTCGCGGACCGGTTCTTGTACTTATTTTTTTTTATACTTATCATAGCTTCTTACATAGTAGACCAATTTTTGCCTCTACTTTCGGTCAAAATTCAGCCAATTTTTTGGTCAGAAGAAATCGAATGGACCACTGTGGTCCGACCACATTCCCTATTGTTATCAATAGGCTTACTAAAAAGGCTTTCAAAAGAGCCAGGTCTTTGCATTTTGGAAGGTAGCCTTACTTTCTACGTACACAAAAAAAAAAAAATTCATTAACATTGGACTCAAGATGAGCCCAAACGTTGTCAAAAACAGTGTTAGAAACAGTCAAGAACATTTAACACATTTGTTCTCATAAAATTTGCGAATAACAGCAACTTATGTCTGAACAGGTTCTTTCCCTCTGTGTGCTGAAATGAACTAGATTTGCTTCACCCTTTTTCAACTTGACTTATGTTTTATTTCATGTCGAAATTGCAATATGGATTGGATTTCTAAAACTCATCTGTAATTAGTATTTCTAACGATCTTTTACAATAAAATTATGTTTTTCGGACATAATATTAAGAAAGATATTAAAGATCTTAAGAAATCGACTTAAGTTATGGTTTATGGTAGTTATGGTAGTCCAGGATTATGCCCGACATCTCAAATAGATCGGCTATGGCATGCTCGGCCCCTTTGACACGATAGCAGAACTGCAAAGTGGTAATGGCTCCAAGCATATCACCGCCCCATATATGTACAATTGACTTACAGGCCACCTCCTCGATCTGCACCTGCTCCAAGTCACAGATGTGTCTCAAACGGGCAATAATTCCTCGCCCAACGCCTTCAACCGGAATTTGGTGCAACGCGATGCCGCTACCACCATCAACATATCTGTGTTCCTGTTGCGCAGCATCGTTGTCAAATGATTCTTGGCAAAACACAAACACTTTCATTTTTTTTTTGTGAACAAAATAAAACATCTGATCATCAGTGTGGCCGTTTCTGTGTCTGGCCTCTTTGGCTTATATATGAGCATTCTAAACATTTATGTGGATGCTATATTAATAAATGGCAATTTAGGGTGCTAAATTTTCCGCGCTTCTGAGAATAGGCATTTACAACTAATTTACAGCAATTATTAGATGGACTTTCACACAATGAAGTCATTTTGCAGAACATTTTAGAGTTTTAGAGACAACTAAGATGAGATGGAAATTTCATCATTAAATAGGAATTGGTAAGCAACATTTCAAAATATTCTTTTAAATCTTCAAATCATGTTGGATCTTCTTGTTGAGGTGTAATGCAATAGAAAGTCCTACACTTAGAAAAGGTTCACATTTATTTTATTACCAACCCATCACGAAAACGCATTGACCGGGTTATTTTAGCTCATGATTTTCTTGATAAAAATTTACTAAACATAGACTCTTAAACTTATCAAACAAGTCAATTAACTGAACCAAACTGTTTTTCTTTGCGATTTTCAGTTCGGTTCGGTTTGATTTGTTTCGGTTCTGAATCGGTTTGCTCCTCTAAAACAAGATTAACCTCTCTATGAAGGGCACACAATTTGTCCAAAACTTATCCTAGTCGTGACTATCGGCCGTGTCACAATCGCTTCACTAACGAATGCGTCTACAAGCGAAAGCCCAAAGAAGTTCAAACCGGCTAAACCTACACTGAAAAGGAAAAAATCTAAGATATCCGGACTAAAATCAATTCCATACGAAGCCAGAAGTCTGTCAATCCTGGATTTTCTCAAACCAATTACGAGAGGATTGACGTGAGTACGGATTTTTAAATCCCGGAATTCATGTCTTTATCCCAACTTAAGCTCGGTAGAGTTTGACTTTAGCTCGATTGAGGCTTATTACATCAACACACTGGATTGCTTTAATCTTGTAATTCGCGCTCGACTTGATCCCTCAGTCGGATCCCATCAAAAAGGTCTCATAAAGAATAATACACGATATTCGTACATGAGTTGATCTCGAAATCGGCTTGGTGCAAGAAAGAAGTCCGAGATGAAATTGAGCGATATTGACTTGTGTTTGATATTTAAACTGATTTTGACCCATCCCATTCCGCTTCCCACAAGAACACCATGCTACTTTTTTAACGAGCTTTTTGATTTTTAAACTAGCGAGTTTTAGCCGGCTCGAGGTCGTCAATTGTTTGCACACAACTTTAAAAACAGTACACAAACTACACCACACTGAAGCTAATATACTTGGCATGTCGGTAGGGAATCACAAAATCATCCTAAGTTGACAGAGGAATTTTTGTTCGGTTGAACAAAAAAGAATAGTTTGACTTTCGATTTTTTAATTCTATTTCAATACTTAAATTATTGTAATTATCAAATCCATTAGCTGTCATCAACAATTTTTAGGAACTGTTTAGTTTAAGCATTATATCTTTCAGGAGCTGTTCATCTATACTAGCTCTTAAATCAGAGAGAAGAAACTTAAGTGTTGATAATGCCTGTTCATTTGATACCTGGGTTGCTGGAACAGCTAGAATGGTAAAGGCAATATTTTTTTATGTCTTAGTTTTTATGACCTTTCCAAAATTCTAAAGCATTTGTGGATGTATGTATTATATGTGCTCTTTGACAATTTCCAAAGAAATTTATAACATCATTCACAGCTTTTATATTTGATATTTTTTATTGCTTTCTATTGCTTTCATAAGCTACTCTTCTTCACAATCAGACGGTGAGTCAGTTGCTTTGCAACTGTTTTTTGTAAGCAAAATATAAAATCTCGGGTCTGAGAATACTGAAGCCAATACTGATACTGAACTCATAGTAGAAGAATGTTTGTCGGGTAATAAACAATGATTTGCTGAAGATTTTAAAATAATTGCGCGGAGTGAAAACCAAGCGTAATAAAAATCACTTGGTAGTAATTGTGATCTTTACCGTCCGTTCAAAGCCAAGTTGATTCATCATATGGTCAAACGGTTTCTTTCCGTATAATCTATCATCATCATCATACTTTATCTTGTCACTTTACATCACAAATCATTCCCGCTTAGTTAGAAATGCAATCGTTTAAATATTTCCCTGGATGTATCGTTGAATAAATTAATTGAATTGGTAAACCGAGCCTCATTTTTCAATTAAGTGGTCCGGTTCAGGTTTAGGTTCGAGGAGTCAAAAATATAGGGCGCCTGGTTCATCGTCCGGTTCTCAGAGGTTCGGTTCCGGACCGATTTGCAGCCTTGATTTTGGCCCTACTGAAAAGGGTCACACTGCCTAAGTTAAGCTTATAAAAAGAGAATAAATTGCAAATCAGATCACTTATGTCAAGTAACTAGAGTTAGGAAAAAGACTGCGGTAAGAGAATAAGGCTGTAATTGGATTAAGCCCACACGAACCATCTTCACATGAACGTGCTTTGTCACTGGATTCGTTTCTTTGGACTCTTAGGCCCAATTTCTCAAAAGTTGCGGTTAGGTACCGGCCGGTCAAATTTGCCGGCCGGGATTACCAGAGGTTAAGTCTTTTGGTTTTCTCAACGAGACTTACCGGCAGGTTCACCCGATAGCGATTAATTTCTATCGCTGCAAAAGTGTGACCTGACACTGTCGATGATACAGCTGTTTGTTTTGGCATTTTTTAATGCTATTGTTGTCGCTGGTAGCTATTTGGCAAAATAGTTAAATTAAATTGCATGCGATGATCAATCGCTGTGGAACACCGAAAAGACCAAGGGCGAAGAACTTTTCTGCGGATGAGGAACATTCTCTTGTAGACTTTTAGAGTCAAACAAATCCATTTTTGGATGCGGAGACCTGGAAGCAGGCCTGGGCTTGGAGATCCGTATGCCGCCATGCCGGAGTTCATCGACCATGGAAATACTTACGGGATAAGTACGATAATTTAAAAAAACGATCGCGAAAATAATTCGCAATTAAAAAGCGGGAGACTTCTGGAACTGTGGCGGCTTTCCCAGCCCCGCTGGAGTTTTGTCTATTTCCAAAAAATTCGTGGCATGATCCCAAGCTCAGCCACAGGATTGGAAAATGTGGTTGAAAATGGTGGTACGTTTTTATTTATGATATGCAAGCTTTAAAAATATTTAATTGGCTTCTTAAATTTTAGCACAAATCAATCAGTCAGTGCCTGTTTGTAATGGCCAGTAATGCAATAGCACGGTTTGCCGAATGAAGTCTGACTCAACAGAAGTCGCCCGCAATGATAAGGAAGAAGAACCTTGCATAAGAGCACAGCAAGGTGCCATATGTTTGCACTCTGACAACAATCCACGATTCCTGTTAAGAATCCAAATCATAATAAATTGAATCACAACTGAAGTTAGGGTTTTACCTGTTACTTAGCGAAGATATTTGCTCTAATCCTAGCAAGAATTATTTGACATGCTGAGTTTGTTAACCTGAATCGTTGAACAAATTTGGCATCATCCAGATCAGTAAAATAATAAATACTCTCTCTGTACACTCTCGCTTTATTTATTCGTTGCTCCGTCTTGGGTTATGTGGGTATAACCACCACCATGTTGGCCATTGTGGTAGTACCGTTCCTAGTGCTGGCGGTGCGTGTGATATTTTCATTATGGTGCACACGTATCAGTGGTTAGATCACTATCGGTATACCACAGCGCATGAGTCAATTGGTGGTGCCATTGACCAGGTGGGTCCTTTGCTTTTGCAGACGGCGGTCAGTCAGTTTGCCTGCTTTGCTTTATGCCGGCGTGGCGCTCAAAACATTTGCCATGAATGCGGCGGCTGCTATTCTACACAACAGAAAGTTCCACATCGCCGCGCCTGTGTCTTCTTGTCTTACCGCCTGAATCTTCCATTTCCATTATTTTTCAAATTTGTTTATTTATAAACATTTTGTTTTGGCAATTGACAAAGAAAACAATTCAAATTTTGGGCACAGCTGCTTGTCGATCGATAGAAATATCGATAATTCTATCGAAACTTGCCGGCAGGTTAAAATTTGACCCCATCATGAGGCAGCGGTTAACTTTGCCGCTCGGTTCTCGCCAAAGACAGCATGAGACACGCGTATTCGGCTAACCTGCCGGTAAGTTTGACTAACCGGACATTGAGAAATTGGGCCTAAACGGGTTAAAATTGCACTCCTGCTCCCGGTGTTACGATATATTCATCCGATTTAGACCGAACTTCCCCACAATTGTGTGGAAACTGATAATATTCAAAACTGGAAGGTATAAAGACGCTACCATTGAAAACAAAAAAGTATTTCTCACTAGAACTACATTTTCGACTGATAGTTCCTATGGCAGCTATATGCTATAGTCATCCGATTTGGTTCAAACATGGTAGAATAGTGTAGTAGCATATAATATTGACCAGAAACAAGTTTCGGAGCGATAGCATTGAAAACGAAAAAGTTTTTCCCACTAAGACTTTTTTCTGAACTATCTTTTGTATGGCAGCTATACTATATAGTTGTACGATTTTAATAAAACTCGGTGGAATTATGTGAAAGCATAGAAATCTTGTAAATACGAGGTTTGGGCACGTTGGCGTTGAAGACAAAGAAGTTTTTTCTACTAAAACTACTTTTTCTACCGATAGTTCCTATGACAACTATGTATATCTAAATAGCCATGAATGCAGATTTTGCAGGACTTAAAACATAAACTATGGTTCCGTTTACTAATAATAATTTGATCAAAAATGGCCGAGATGTTCGCCAATTTGGCTAATTTAGCCAAATTTTCATCAAAATTTCCCAAAAATTTGTTAAATTATTTGCCTGTGTGATCTTAGCTTGAGGAATTCTATGATAGAATGTGAGCTTTTGTCTCTAAAACTGTCTCGAAATCTTTGTAAATATCCTTTACTCCAAAAGAACTGAAGTTTTTGACCAGCATCTTATTCCTTTTTTGTTTCCTTTTCCCTTCCTTGCAAAATTTCCCCCTTTACAACTGTTATGTAGAAACCCCTATTTATGACCGTTACATTTCGCCTAACCATATTTCTCCACCCAAGCACAGAAGCTTTTGGGTTCTCAACACTGCTAACGTACAAAAAAAGCTTTCGAAAAGCTACGCACAACCAATAAATCGCCGCACAGGTAAAAGCTTAAGCCGCAGTACTTACCTTCGCACTTGAGACCCTGAATAAAGAAGCCGCCCATTAGAGAACCGCAGTGATCACAAAATGTGGGCGACATAAATGTGTGGGGCTTGAAACGATGTGGCATATCAATCTTGAAGCGCTCGCGCAGCAGCTGGGGAGGAGCATACAAATAAATAAACTTGAATGTAGCCAACTGTTAATGGGAAGACCTACAATAGTGCTGGCGGAGGTAAAAACAGATCCCGAGCATTTGCCCAACAGCTTCTCGTGGCACTTTTTGTGCACCACAGTCTGGCAGACTGAAACGAAGGAGTTAAACGTAAATTGGGAGTAAATGCGGGAGTACTTCTTTCAGACTTACTTATGCACTGATAGCCCTGCTTCCCGAACCCCCAAAGGAACAGATTGCAGAAGGCACAGAATGTGGGCTGGCGAAAGAATTTGGCCACAAATCGATGGCCATTGATGTCGTGGGTTCTGTGTGGCAAAACATTGAGGTTTAGTGGAAGGCTTAACATTTTTGTCATACCACAACTCACTTCTGATGTTTGATGGCTCCACGACGATTGGTAATGCTGCGCGGTCGTGTTCTACGATCCACATAGCTCAACCCACTGCCGCTGTCTCGCTCCCGATCTCTGTCTCTGTCCCGATCTCGGTCTCGGCCGTAGGCCTCCTCCTTGGAGTGCTGGCGTGGTAGCTCAAAGGAATGCTGCTTGCTATAGTGATCCCGTTCGCGATCACGACGTCCCGCGCTACCACTAGTACCGCTGAGCGCGCTGCCTGCCCCACTGCTACTCGAGGAGCTCTGTTTGTAGCGTAACTTTTGGGGGGAAAAAAGAACAGAGCAAAGAATTATGATAGGCAAAATCAATCTAAAGAGTAGTCGGTTATATCTAGAATACTGAAAATGTGGGGCGGAGTGAACTTTCACTGTGCGGTGGATGCGGGTGTGCTCTAAGGGAAATGTAGTGGATTCCAGGTGCGCAAAAGAAACTTTTGGGTAGGGGATTGGGGTAGGGTAGGTTTTCCTAGCGGATTATAGAAACGCGAGCACTTCGATTTAACTTCCAATGACAAGAGATCGACTCCGTTTGTTCTTATCGACTATCGAACAGTTGCTATCGATTTAGCTCATCTTTTTTGACTTAACATAAACTAGTTTTCATGGATCTTGGAACGTAGGGAACGGAACACAAACAAATATTTTCCCGACAGTTTTTGCATCAATAAATAGTCTTGAAGACTCAAGTTTATAAAACAACAAAGAGTCAGAAATATGAATACGCAGATCAAGTTTGTTTCAGATTTGTAATTTGTGGACAATTAAATTATTGAGTTTAACTTTGAAACGCTGAGCTCAAATATCGAACGAAAATTTTGGCTTGTTTCAAAATTAGAAAAGATTTGTTGTCTCATTACTAGACCCCGGATTTTATGTTTTTCCTCATTTCTGGCATGATATTAAATTGCGAATCGAATAAAAATTAAATATCAGAAATATGCATTTTTTTTATGCAAAAATATGACGAAAAATAAGTTAAATATGATATAACTTTTAAGCAGGCTCTGGGTCAATAAGTTATTATTTTGTTCATAACATTTCTTAAACTAGACACGCACAAAACCACAAAGGAGGCTGGTAGATCGTATAGCTATTTCATGAACTTTCACAATTCAATCATCAGCGATCTTTGCCCATCTCTTCAATGAACTGGCAGAGGCTACCTCATGCCAGAGCTACTATGTCCGTTTGGGAATCCCAAAGGCAGGCTTGAAGCAAAAATCCGACAATAGTAGCAATCGCCAAGTCACAGAAGTTTTGTATGTGTGTTGTATATGCTCCGTATCGGCCCTACTGTTGTTAGTTGAAATTCTCTCCACGCAGTAAAAAGTTGAAAATATGTTAAATATGTCGGAAACATCCAGTACTACATTCTGGAACCGTGCTTTCACCTAGATCAATATAATCGTTTGGATGAATGCAGAATGACTATTTAGACAATATTGCATTCAATACATGTCTACACCATCTCCCTCAATTTAAGTGGAATTTAAGTGGAAAGCCGAGTTAAAGTATGAATAATTTGTATTAATTTTAATGTTATTTATTTATAATTTTGTTTTCAATATGTTACCATAATCTTTTCAAGGTTTTCGATTCGATGCCATGGCGCTTGTCTGACAGAATCATTTTAAATGCCGAAAATCTTCTCTGAACATCGCAGGACATTAGCCGACTTTAAAACGAAGTCGACAGATACACCATCAATTATGTAGGACCCATTAACGCTGTTAATTGTTTCGTTGACCTTATTAATAGTTTTGAAATCTGGGATCTTTTTCAAAACTTGTTCCAGCATAGTGCGCAACTCGGTTCCCATACTAATTGGAACCCTGTTGAATACCGAGTGGGCTTCTTTCAGTAATTCCATTCCCTTCTAAAATTAAAAATGAGTTCTCAAGCTTCTGAATTATTTTTGGCAAAGCTTTAAAGTATTTTTTGATGGAAAGCAAATGCGGTGGGAGTGATTTGTCTTTAAGAAGCTCTTGCACATTTCCAATTGCTCTGGCATCCCCCGCGGCTTATATGTTGCATATCTACCTGAAAAGTTTATTCTGCCGACTATAAGATTTGCTATGGATCGTCCACTTTTGTCCGTAGTTTGGTCTACTGTAATCCAAACTGAACTGTTTTCAATGTCAGTTTTTATGTCTTCGAGCGATTGGTTAAATCATCGGTCCAACAAGTTTTTACGTTTAGTACTTTCGTCCGGAATATTTTGTCCTCTATATTTATGAAGATATGAAGATATTACGGTCTTCCAAACATTCACAAAGATGGCAATCCACTTCGACCAATTTGCGTCATCATTAGGTGCACCTTCCAGTGGACTATGTTGAGATACATAGCTAAAATATTAAAGAACATCACTGCGGACTCCATTTACAATGTTAAAAATTCAATTGAATTTAAAGCAACGGTACCAATCGTACTTTCAGATTTCGGAAGAAGAGAAATTAGTCTCATTTGACGTAGTATCTCTATTTCCGAGCATCCCCATAGACTTGGCATTAGAAATCATTAGGAACAAATGGACTGCAATAGAAGGAATACACCAAAATACTCGAAGGCCATTGTTTATGGAAATGGTTAAATTTTGCATAATGGAAAATAGGTATTTTAAGTTTGAGAACCAATTATATATCCCAATTGAAAGACTGCCAATGGGTTACCCAAGCATCCCCGGTAATAGCAGACATTGTGATGGAAGAGCTCCTGGACCACACAATGAAGAAACTTAGGCACCCACCAAGACTGCTAACCAAATATGTTGACGATCTGTTTGCCATTATCAAGGAAACCGAGGCTCATGAGACATTAGAAGCACTAAACTCTTTCCATATAAATATAAAATTCACCACCGAGACAGAAATAGATGGAAAACTTCCATATTTAGATTCCACTATCAACAGACATGGAAACAACCTCAAACATTAAATAGGTACAAGAAACCCACAGCATCAGGAATAATAAACTTCTACTCCAAACACCCAAAAAATATGATAGTAAATACAGCTGCTAGCTGTATTCAAAGGATGCTGAAGCCTAAGCGACGAGAGTTTACCATAAGGACATCATGTTCTCGAAATTAAGCTAATACTGACGAATAATGACTTCCCCATCAAGATTACTAAAATCATTAATTGGTCAGAAACAAAGACAATAAAACCAAAAGACGACAAACAACCAAAATCATATTAGGTGCCTCACATACGTTCCGAAACGTCGATGCAGGAGCGCTGTGCGCATAAGGGTATCGGGAATGGTTTGCAGACAGACACAACATGACAAACTAGCCCACAAACCCACTAATCACAATTGCGGAAAAAATTTGTAGTACAAGACAGAACATCCACAAATCCACGCACAAAAGCCGACAAACACGCAAGTGTCTATATGATAAAATTACCAGGTGCAATGGAGATGCTTCAGGAGAACAGGTGCAATAAACTTTACATTGGAACAACAAAGTCTAAACTTAAAACAAGGATTTCACAACATAAATCGGATTACAAGCTCCGACACCAAACGACAAATCAAAAAACAGCACTAGCAACCCACTGTATGGAGAGCGGACATTCACCGACTTTTGAAGGAACAACAATTTTACAACAAGAGAGCAATTACAGGAAGCGGCTTTTCTCTTGAAATGCTACATATAATTGACACGCCAACACACAAGAGACTAAACTACAAAACTGACACTGAAAACTGCGCCCACATATACAGACATCTACTCAATAGGCAATAATTTAGTACTTGAACTCCACGTCAAGCGGTACAGACGTGTTATAAATTGTATGTAAAAAATGTTTTTTGAAGTAATGTGATAATTGGTAAATTGTTTTTGTAGTGTCCCTGAATGACGGATGCCGAGGCGCATTCGAAATATATCGGAAACAAACCAAAAACACTGAGTTTTTCTTCTCGACCTAGAGCCAGCTAACATCTACACATCTACATTCTTTATGAAGAAATGATTTGAATGTATCATTGCTTAAAGTCCTGAATGGTAAATTGATTGACATCATGGTCTGTGTAGAATGTGTTCAATAAGTTCAATATTAAGAAACTTTGTTTTGGAAGCCTGCTTTGATACATACATACATAAGTATGTCGGTAAAACTCTAAATATGCAAAATATGTGATATATGCAAAAATAACTTAACTCCAATTTAATTATTTTCTGTGTTCTGTGCAACCAGAACTTATTTTCACCCGGTCAAAATATGATTTTTCATAAAATCCGGTGTGTAATCATTACATTTATTATAATATCAAAGACTCTGAGAATGGCGCTAAAAGCCTTGATTGATTTAGTGGTGTTTTTTGTCGTTTGGACCCAACAAATTTTGCTACACTCAAATAAAAAAAAAAAATCTTAAGGGGGGTGCATCTTGTGTATTTTAAGTAATATATGTAAGAGCGGAAATTCGTTGTATGGAAAATTTTAAGGTCATGCTCTCACCTCAATGGTGATTTTTAGCAGCTTTCAGATTTGATTAAAAAAAATACATAAAATTGAGAAAAATGCTTTTAATTTTTATTTGAATCGATAGAACGAAAGAACCTTGCACAAAAGACGGCCCAACGTCTTTGTGCGGCTGGCACCATGGCGCTACAAAGCTATGGACATAGCACGGTGGGTAGAGTGATCAACAGTAGCACGGACTACATGATCCCAAAAACCAACTTCACAGGGACCAGAAGACTGGCCCAGGAAGCAATGCACCTATTTACAGACGGCTCCAAGATGGCCTCAGGAGTCGGAGCCGCTGTATACTGCGATGAGCCGGAATTGAGGCTCTCCTATAAACTGCCAGACCACTGCACCATATTCCAGGCGGAGGTCTTCGCAATAAGGAAAGCAGCGGAATTGGCAGAACAATACGCACCAAACAACCAAATAAACATATACGTTGACAGCTAAGCGGCAATCAAAGCAATGCAGAGACACACCATTAACTCCAAAAATGTTCTGGCAAGCAGGGAAGCAATAGATTTCCTCAGCATCTCTAGAAAGGTGCAAATCTATTGGATTCCCAGCCACCGGGGCATTGATGGAAACGAAATGGCTGACAGTCTTGCAAAAGCCGGAACCGCACTAAGCCAAGAAGCAACGCTAAACATATCTATCTCCGTACAGACGCTACACAGCAAGATGGAGGATATAGCGGAGAAAGAAGCAGAGGAAAAGTGGAAGAACACAACCGGCTGCAGAATCTCAAAAATCATGTGCAAGACAAGAGACAAAAAACTCACGCACTATATGCTACTGCTCCAAAGAAGAGACTGTAGACTGCTTATAGGCATACTAACTGGTCACTGCCTAGCAGCCGCTCACGCGGAAAAGCTAGGAATCACGACAACGGACATCTGCAGGAAATGTAAGGAACCTGGAGTCGTTGAAACTCTGGAACACCTCATCTGCAGCTGCCCAGCGATCGCTAAGACGAGACTAAGACATCTGCACTCCCCAAGTCTCACCTCTCTTGAAGAGGCGGCAAGGAGGTCTCCCAAACAACTATTGGCATTTGCCAAAACGTCAAACATCCTCTGGGATTTCTAATGGTACCCAGAAAAAGCCACCCGGCCTCACTAAGGACCGTAAGGTCTATGTGTGGTCCCTACAAAGGGCCAGCCGGAACCACCTACCTACCTACCTAGAACGATCTTTAGAAGTAAATGTTTAATGATGATTTTATGTAAATGTTGACAACGGCTGCGCCTCAAATGGTTCATACGCTGAGTCCAATTGTGGCATACTCTCTCCGACATATCGGCCGGTATGTTACGAATAAATTCTTCAATATTGGCTTTCAGTACGTCAACTGTTGCGGGCTTGTCGCTATAGACATGAGCCTTAACATAGCCCCAACAAAAACTAAAGGCGGCCAATTGACCGGCCCCAAACGTGAAATAAACTGTTCACCGAACTCGCCTCTCAATTGGGCCATTGTTTCGCGTGGTGTGTGGCCTGTGGCACCGTCTTGTTGAAACCACATGCCAGTCAAGTTCAGCTCTTCCATTTTGGCAAAAAGAGTTTGTAATCATAGCACGGTAGCTCTCTCCATTCACAGTAACGTTCCTGCCTTCGTCATCTTTAAAAAACGTACGGTCCAATGATGCCACCAGCCCATAATCCACACCAAACAGTGCATTTTTCGGGATGCATTGGATGACAATTTTGTTTGTTTACGTATCCATTCAACCAGAAATGAGCTTCGTCGATGAACACAATTTTCCGATAATAAAGTGGATCTTCATCCAACTTTGCCAGCGCCCATTCACCAAAAGTTAGCCGTTGTGGTAGGTCGTGTGGCTTCAATTCTTGCACCAACTGTATTTTAAAAGGTTTTATAACCAAATTCTTCCGCAAAATTTTCCACGTAGTGGAGTAACAGTAAGTGGAGGCCCAATTGCTGCGAACCGTGCCGAATCGATAATTCACGGTCATTAACAACACTGGCGGATACAGCTGCAATATTTTCCTCTGGTATCCAATAATGTAAATTTGGTGCCAAATTTAGTCACAAGATTTCGAATAGCCGCCTCAGAAGTTCGCCCAAATTGACCATAAAATGGAAGCAGTGCACAATGCAGTTTCTTAACCGAGCATGAATTTTGATAATAAAATTCAATATTCATGATTTCATGGTTAAATTATAGACCAAACTGAACATGTTTGACAGTAACATGTGAGACGAAAACAGCTGAGCTGCCAAAAACCGTGTGACCAAAAAGAAACTTGCTAAAAAATCACCCATTAGTAATGTTGGCTGTGGGCACCCCGTTTAGTAAAGTATAGCAGATTGTATGGGATTATTTCTTTCATACTGATGGCTAAGTAACGTAGGAGTAACGTAGGGTGTGAGAGCGGGCTCAAGGGTATTCTTTCCGCTCTTATATGATAACGAATTTAGCTCGATTTCAAGAGCGAAACTCTTGAAAATTCAAGAACGAATAGATTTTTTTCAGGAGCGTTCGTACTCAAATTATTCGTTCTACTTTTTTCTTGGTGTAGGCAAAACCCAATCGACAGCAGAGATCGTAGCACGTGGAGTTTGAAAAATTCTATTCTGATTCGGATACGGAAGGACGCGTAGACGGACAGCTAGCGGGCTAATTTTGTGATTTTCATTTGTTTATTTTTTTTTTGGAATCGTTGTGGAATATTTTTTTTTTTTATGACTCACCTCATGACTTTGCGACGACGACTGATGCCTGGAGGAGCCGCCGGAGCTGCGTGGTCGCTGGCTGCTTGAGTTGCTTGTCTTCTGCTTGCGCACCTGGGCGCGTGTAAACATCATCTTGGCGTACGAATTCGCAACCGCATCCACATCCGCGTCAACGACGCGCCAAAATTTCTACACAAGTGACGTTCCGTTATTGTGGCCTAAGTGTGGGGTGATTCTCAAAATGTTGCTCTCGCCTTTGAATTGGATTCCGAATCCAATTCTGATGCGGCTTCTGTTTTGTGTTATGAGTTTAGTGTTATGGCCGAGGCGATGCGAGGAAGGTACGAGGCGTTTTTCTTATATACTTATTTATATTAAACAAACAGTTTAAAATTTTTGGTCAGCTGTATTTTATATGTTGTTGTTGTTGTTGTTTAAAGCCCTGTTGATGGATATCTAAGAAGAAACAAAAAAAAAGAAAAACAGGAATTTGTTGTTAGTTTTCACATGTGCGGATCGTGCCTTGAGACTTCGAGTAAATCATTAAATTGTGTCACTCTCTGACATTGGACTTAAAAGAGAAGGAGAGAATAGAGAGAGAGTTCCCAGCGAATTGTGTCACGCATTGAATTCGACATTGAACTGAACTAAAGGCCCCTGAAAATATTTTTTATATGATGATCGTTTTGACGAATGATGATTGATTGAGGCCTCAGTAAAATCTAATTTGTTTCTTTTTTTTTGTTAATTCCTTCGATGAAAGATGAAGCTGTGAAAAGGAAGTAGCAATCTATTGGTTATTGATGGATTGGGTCTGTCGGTTCATGTTTACGAAAGATGGTTGAATGAATAATCGGAAGGTGTGGATAAGTCGGGACAAATGATCATTTCGATTATAAATTTTTAATGTAAGCTCCTCAATGACTGCTAGGGGGTACATGAAACATCCCACCAAATGCTTATGGCAGTGCAGACAACAAGTTACATATATGAAGAAAATCATTTGCCAAACAACAACAACCACTATAAAGAAATGGAGAAAACGCGTTAAATAAAATTGCTGTACCCAATACTAAAATCGTACTTTCAGTCCCAAAATACTTTATCTTAGAAAGATCTAGTTGACTACGGATGCCGAAGCTTTTTGCACCGCTGTCGCAATTGTTTTTGTAAAGCTCTTAAGTATAGGCTGTACATACTCACACACACACAGCACTCAGCACACAGAATACACTTGTAAAAACTTGACCAACTGATATGCCTGGTAGGATATTTATGGGATATACATACATATATAGGATAGGATAATATTATTTACTTTAAAATTTGAGCACGCTTCGATAAAGAACACAAAAGTAGTTGTTCACAAAGACCTATTTTTAGACCGATCGGTTTTACGGCAGCCAAATTTTACAGAGCTGTTTGAAAGCATATCATATTGATAATGGCCAAGATCATGAAAGCTAACATTGAAAACAAAAAAGATTTTGTAACTAGGACCCATTTTACGACCGATTGATCCTTGGGAGCTATAATATGGACATCCGATTCGGGACTTATAAAAAATCTGACGAAGGAAAGAGACACATCGGAACTATAAGCAACTTGAAGAAATATTTAAGGGGGTCTTCTAGTATAGAAACTTTTTTTATGTTTTTATTAACTTAAACGTTCTATTAGGGTCTTAAAAACATCCTGTAAAACTTTCAAGCAGATCCGACAATATGTTTTACAACAATAAACAAAATACATTTTTTTCCGACCCTCGAATTTTTCAAAATTCTATGTTTATTTTTTTTTTTATCAAAAGACTTCAATTAAAATGTTCCAAATTTCTAAAAAAGTACCTTTTGAAAAAAAAAAAATTTTCTTGAAATTTATTGAAATTTTTTTTACCTTGTCTTGACGTACTTTGACCGAATTTGATAATTTTTATACTCTGTACCAAAGGTACACAGAGTATATTAAGTATGTGCAAACGTATGTGACAGGGAGAAGGAATCATTTCCGACCCTATAAAGTATATTCTTGATCAGCATCAACAGCCGAGTCGATATAGCCATGTCTGTCTGTCTGTCTCTCCGTCTGTATGAATGTACAGATCTCAGAGTTGGTAAGAGATAGAGGTTTGACATGTATGAAGGCAGTTTGGAAAAACGTCATATCTTCCACAGTTTTAATGATAGGTGGTTCGTACCTTCTAGAGATATCTAGTAATCAAAGTTATTTATCGATTTGCTGAAGGAATAATAAAGATGGGATGAACGATACACAAGTTATGAGCAAAAGTCGGCCAGTAACAACTCTATATATTGTACTATATAAGGCGGCCCCACCGCTCACGTTAGCCAGCTGATTTGCTGATGCATCGCTCTGTTACCGGGGGTCACCAACGAGGAGGTGCGAGTCGACTTCAGACACAGTAAGCCAGGATCGCGCTGGGTTCGCCACACTACATACGCTTCCATTAGGTACTGGAAATCTCTGTCTAGAACGACCACCAACCAACCACTAGCGTCTGGATCAAAACTAAAACCATTAACCAAAGGGGCGTATGTTTGTAAATATACTTTCATAGTCTTTAATTTAAAATATATTTTATTCTTTATTTCCGGGAGCGCACAGGGTTCATCTTTATCCGGTTAGGACCACATCTCCAGCATGCACTGCTTTATGTAATCATAGGCCAGATGCAGTTCTGGATTCTCGATCAACGCATCTGCAAACTGTACCAACATATCGTGCGGGAGCGTATGAGCCAGATACTGTTTGATATGGAGTAACTTTACTGCATCACTCGTAATTCCAGCATTGACATAGCACTGCTCCAAATGGACAAACCAAAGCTCCAGGGGTTGATACAATGCAGGAGCCTGCACAATAGCCATCAGACCAGGGACAGAGGCGGCAGCCGGTTCAGGATTCAAATTGATAACCATGATGCTTTCCTTTGAGCTCGTCTGGCTTTTAATACTGAAATAGACTGAACGCTATGACTTTGATTTGGATATGGGGCGATGAATTAGTTCATCGTTTACATTTCATGCATAGCCTGCTGGGGTTGGCAGTTCTTCGAAAAGCCAAATTAATCATAATAATGCTTTTACATTTAGTATCAAATCTAGAAGACTTGGCTGTATTGCACAGTTTGCTTACCGTACCGAAAGCCAAATCGCATCAGGGATCGTGTGGATAATGCACCCTAGAACGTATCCAGCATTTAGAGCGGCATAAAGGAAGTCGACTTGTCTACTGGCTTTTCTGCCAGGGGAGTCTTTGCGTCTTCTACTTCTCGGAAAATTTCTTTCTTAAGGCATGCATTGTAAAGGCATGTGGGTTTCTTTGTGCAGCTGTTTTCATCAGTTTCTTGGGTACCTTATGAAATTTTGATCTTTTCTACTCTCCACTCATTTGGCTGCACCTAGCAACTTCTTCACCATTACAACGATTGCTTCTGTTTCGACGGTGTACAGATCTTGATCTCCGATAACGCTTTATCGGAGGTATCACGGAAATCTCTTTCAACCAAATTTCAACCCAAGCTCAATACTTGGTGTCCCAGAAATCTCTTTCAGTTGGTTTCAAATCTCTAGAGTTTTGCTGGGAGATTTAGCAAAATTTACCACCCAAACAGTTTTGACAAGCTAAGTTCATTTTTATTCAAACAACGATCTTTTCTGGATAGGTTGCATCAGATGAATTAAATATTAATTTTATGTTTTATTAATTGTTCGCCTAACCAACCAAATGCTGCCGTATCAACCAAAACAAACTTGCCACTCAACCTCAGCTGACGCCATATATCTATGCTGGCGCCATCTGTGTACCAAGAAACGGAAACGGGGAACATTTTTTGAAATTTTGCATTTTATTATACAGGGTTGTTCTCAATTCCACTTTAACGGCAACTTTTCCTACTTACTCGCAACACCAAAACGATAAAGTTTTTCGTTTTAAAAAGTATTGGCTGAGGGTCGGTGCAACGAAAAGCAATTGCCAACATTCACATAAAGTGAATTATCCTTAATTTTGTGATCAATGTAGAATTTGTTAGTGAATTTGGATTTGCATTTAAGTCTTTAATTGATTTATTTTTTTATGTTCAGTGGCAGCCAAAACAAAAAAGTAAAACGACAAAGTCTGCCTGTCTCATCTTCGACTGTTCCATTCTAGATTGTTTCGCTTGGACTTGTGGTTACTCTCTAATGCAGCGGTGGGCAAGCCCTTGCTCCCATTGCTCCTATATTTTTTTTCGGCAATTCGCGCCAGTCAGTCTCATAATAAACTGCGTCGCAAATTAACTCGCTTCAAATTGTAAACAACAACAAAGTCAATGCGAATCGGAGAACGCCGCCAACAAGACGCACACACAGACTGCGCAACAGCTGCATTTTGGGAGATCGAGACTCACTGATAACGGTTGATTTATTCTGTTGTTGTTGTTGTTGCGCCACTGCTCTAATGTATATAGTGCTTGGACCTTGGTGGCTTGCAAAAAGTAAAAATAGAGCAATTTCATTCGGAATTTAGAACACAAAAACGAAACCGAAGCTGAATTGCGTTCGGTTTACTTTTCGAAAAGTATTGAAGCTTAGAACATGCCTGATAATTTGAAAAATGCATCATAAAACATATTATATAAGACAAGCACAAAATTTATCATAACTTGAAAATCGAACATTTTTTGAGAGATCTGCAACCCTGTTTGTGGATATGGACCATTAAGTGGGACACAAACCTTCTAACTAGATTTTCTAATAAAAAAAATAAAATCTCTTGAAGTTCTGTGACACAGACGGATTTTTCGAGAGACTTACAATTTCTTATCACATTCGAGTCCTCCGTCTGATTAAAATAGTCATATATGCGCTAGATTTCTGATCATAAATGATACTTTTGTTGGGAGAAAATGGTACCCCAGCCGCGACTCTTGAGAAGAGTCGTTTATACCCCGTTTTTCTGATCAGTTTGGACTCATTTTCAAGTCATTTGCAAGACTTTTTCGAGTGGTTTTTTAATGAATCACATTTTGAGCAAATGCACGAGTAATTTTCGAGTCTTCCTTGAATCGCACATAAAACATTTGTGGGGGGTGTTAACAGGCCGGTTTTTTGCTCATAACTTGAGTATCGTTCATCCGATTTTCATCATTCCTTCAGCAAATCGATAAATAATTTTGATCTCTAGAAGGTAAGAAACTACAACTACAAAACTGTGGAAGATATGAAGTTTTTTAGAAATTGCGGGGGCGAGAGCGGGAGTGGCAAAAATTGAAAATAAACTTGATCTGCCTGCAAGTATAAGAAATAAATGTTTCATACATGACAAGCCTCTATCTCTTACCATCTCTGAGATCTGTGCGTTCATACAGACGGACGGACAGACGGACATGGCTATATCGACTCGGCTGTTGTTGCTGATCAAGAATATATATACTTTATAGGGTCGAAGATGATTCCTTCTGGCTGTTACATACTTTTGCACAAACTTAATATCATCTGTGTACCTTTGGTACAGAGTATAAAAATTGTTTCGGCAATGATCGAAACAGAAGCAAGCGTTGTAATGGTGAAAGAGTTGCTAGCTGCAGCCAAATGAGTGGAGAGTAGAAAAGATCAAAATCTGATAAAGTACCCAAGAAACTGATGAAAACAGCTGCACAAAGAAACCCACATGCCTTTACAATGCATGCCTTAAGAAAGAAATTTTCCGAGAAGTAGAAGATGCAAAGACTCCCCTGGCAGAAAAGCCAGTAGACAAGTCGACTTCCTTTAGGCCGCTCTAAATGCTAGATACGTTCTAGGGTGCATTATCCACACGAGGATCAAAGCTGCTGTCGAGAGCTACCTATCCATGATGCGATTTGGCTTTCGGTACGGTAAGCAAACTGTGCAATACAGCCAAGTCTTCTAGAATTGATAATAAATGTAAAAGCATTATTATGATTAATTTGGATTTTCGAAGAACTGCTAGCCCCAACAGGCTATGCATGAATTGTAAACGATGAACTATTTCATCGCCCCATATCCAAATCAAAGTCATAGCATTCAGTCTATCATTTCAGTATTAAAAGCCATACTAGCTCAAAAGAAAGCATTATGGTTATCAATTTGAATCCTCAACCGGCTGCCGCCTCTGTCCCTGGTCTGATGGCTATTGTGCAGGCTCCTGCATTGTATCAACCCCTGGAGCTTTGGTTTGTCCATTTGGAGCAGTGCTATGTCAATGCTGGAATTACGAGTGATGCAGTTAAGTTGCTGCATATCAAACAGTATCTGGCTCATACGCTACCGCACGATATGTTGGTACAGTTTGCAGATGCGTTGATCGAGAATCCAGAACTGCATCTGGCCTATGATCACATAAAGCAGTGCATGCTAGAGATGTGGTCCTAACCGGATAAAGATGAACCCTGTGCGCTCCCGGAAATAAAGAATAAAATATATTTTAAATTAAAGACTATGAAAGTATCATGGGTGTTAACTGGCCGACTTTTGCTCATAACTTGTGTATCGTTCATCCCATCTTTAACATTCCTTCAGCAAATCGATAAATAATTTTGATTACTAGATATCTCTAGAAGGTACGAACCACCTATCATTAAAACTGTGGGAGATATGACGTTTTTCCAAACTGCCTGCATACATGTCAAACCTCTATCTCTTACCATCTCTGAGATCTGTGCGTTCATACAGACTATATCGACTCGGCTGTTCTCTCTGTTACATACTTTTGCACACACTTAATATACTCTGTGTACCTTTGGTACTTGCCATCGATAGAAAATATAAAATTCGACGAAAATTAAAAGACTTGTGCATTCTTTGTAGATTTTCGCAAGTACATATAAGTTCCGGCAAAAAGAGGTCGCAACTCAAATACTGAAATTCATAGAAAAGGTAAGAGCGAGCACGATTTACACTGCCAGTCTTTGACGCCTTTCCCAAATAATCATACTTAGAATGCTTTTTAGATGAAATTGTGAATCATGAAAAAATATTTTACAATAAGATATAAACATGAAAATTTATAAATTGATTTGCGTAGCATCATCCTGTGTTATATCGCCATACTTCCATATACCAAAATGAGCCACTAATGCACCCTGTTGAGCAGCGCAATACTCATTCACCAACTCCTTAAGCTGTCCCTCTCCTCTCTTTTCGGCCAACACAAGGCCTTCCGCCACCAATTGCTTGCCGAAGTCCATCTTTGTAATGGGATCACGCAGCGAGGCCAAATTTGGAGCGCCGTCTACCTCGAGCTCGACATTCAGCATGACAACATGATTTAATGCGTCGTATGTGAATGCGCGCCAAGCTTCCTCCTTATCTTCGCTGTCGGCGGGAAGGGCGACCAAAGCCAACGCATATTCCGTGGCATAGGGTTTCTCGAAACTATAGGTGGACGGCAAGGCGGCCAATCGGCTGATGGGCAGGGTCTCCTTGTTACCGTAATCGATATACAAGACACTGGCTTTGCCACTGGTGGCCTGCACTCGCTCCACCTTGGCGCGATACCATTGATTGTCATATGTGAATTGGGCTGCAACTAAATCGCCACGCTTGGGAGTGTACTCTCCTGCAATTTGGGGATTGGCCCGAAAGTCTGCATGCATCTTGCTCATCAAGGTCTCCAGCTTGTGCCCATTCTCCACCGACTGGGCGAAGAAAGTTAAAGCCTCCGTTATTTCGGTCACAATGACACTTTCATAGTTGACCGTGCGCACCTTTTCATACTTCTCTTCTTCAATGAGCAACTTCTCCTCTAGAACTTCCTCTCCATATTTGGCCCAAATATTCTTCTTTGCTGCCTTGGCACGATCCTCGGCGCTCTTTAACATGCGATAGTAGTCTGATCTTTCGGCGCTGAAATGAACCGCAGCCAATCCATTCTCCACCAGAGCCACAGAGAGATTCACATTACCATCAATCCAGAGCCAACCAATGGTAGGGGACCCAGCCTTGTCGGTAGTATCGATATGCACCGAAACATCTCGCTGAAAGACACGCTCACGGGTGAACATCAAAGCGTCATCGCCAAAAGGTTCTCCCTTCTGGGCGGGCTCACCGTTAGCGGCGGGACGAGAGGAGCGGGGACAGGATATGCCAGCCAACATAAACTTAACCAAACAGCTGTCACTTGGCACAAAAAGACGCAGTCGCGAACCGCTGGCCACATACTCGACAATGGCATCAGTGCGGGGAGCACGCTGCCATGAGGGCAGGTATTGTACCTTGATACGGGAATGATCTACGGTGAGATCGTTAATACGCAACGTGGCATTAGTCGTGTTGGAATGCAGCCCCTTCAATCCCTTTAGAGCTTGCTGCTCGGCGGCTATCAGTTGGTCATAGGCCGAGGAACGCTGATCATCATCCGGGCGGTTGCGCACACATGTGGCCAAACCCTTGGCCACCATGGCCTCAGCCACATTCTGACCACCGATCAGCACTGTGTAGCAATACCTCTCCGGGAAATTTTCACGTAGCGAGATGTAGTCCAGATTGCACTGAACCTTCTTGCTGATCAGCTTTTTGCGCAGAAATTCACGTGCATCGAACATGTGCGGGATTTCGTAGAGAGGACGATAGTTCTTGCTGCGTGGCAGGGCCTTTAAAATCTCCTCTCCATCGATACCCACAACGGCACGCTGATCACGTGGCGGCCGAATAGACGAGAAGAATACTTTCTTCACCTGGCCATTGGGGAGACGCACATTGATGGCATCCCCATTATAGACCTGGATTACTTGGCCAGCAAAGTCCATTTCCTTGGAGTTGAAGGCGGGTGCCTTGGCCTGATAGTTCTGCCATTGGCGTAGTCGCTTCTCCTTGGCAAAGCGTTCGGCAGCGCGCAGCTTATCGGCGCCTGTCTTCATTACGGCCATGGACCAGTCCACGCACGTGGCCAGGCCTTCGCGCAGCAGGGACTCGGCTATGTTGCCTTTGGGATGCAGAATTGTGCCAATAAAGTTCGAGTTGTTCACCGATTCCAGACGGATTTCCACATCACGTTGCAGTAGTCTTGTCTCCACAAGGTATTTCGCCTCATTCGCAAATGGCACTTTCACAGTCAAATCGGGTTTGCCATCGGCATCCAGCTTCACAGTCGGACACTTGATGCCCGATATCATTAGCGTAATATAATGGAATTCAGGCAGCAGGAATGCTCGCACAGTGGAGCCATCGCGAACATGCTCAATGATGGCCTTAACAGGTTCGCCGTCATAAATGTTTACTATATGGGCCGGATTCTCGTGCGTCCACGTAATGTTCCTCACCTTGTCGATGGCATTGACTTTACGCAACCATTTGCCACGCCCAGCGGCACGTGCCCGATCCTCTAGCTCAATAAGGGTTTGCTGCTCAGGCGAAATTCGACCTTCACGTCGCACAGATACCAGGCCAGCCCTTACAATCGATTCCACAACATTTTCGCCAGTCACCCTGTTCTTGCCCAGCCACACAAAACCAAATTCTCGATTAGAATTGTCGGGTTTGGCGAACGTAAATGTTACCTCGGCACCGATCAACTTCTTACGCAGGAATTCGCGCGACTCCCAAGCCCAGGGTTCATCCTTGATTTCATAGCCGTCAGGACCACGGCGACGGGCCAATTTTGGGGCCATAACATGAGAGAAGGTGATTTGTTTCTCCGGCGGAGGGGCACCTTTCGTGGCGCGTATAACAACCGTATCACCGGAGATCACCTGTTTGACGACTCCTGATAATTGTTTTACTATGGGTGGCACCTTTGGCACCTTTGGCACCGATCCCTTATTTGCTCCTGCTCCCGCTCTGAGCTCAGCCGTTTTTGCTGATGTGACCATCTTTTCACGTACAAAAGCTGGTTGAGTTACACATGTTAGTTTTCGTTGTTTGATGTAAAGTGCACCTAACACTGCTACTTACTATAACTTAGTCAATTGAGTATAAACAAAGAACGCTCCACCGCAGACAACAATCTTTTCTGAAATTTTTACT
>JBAMBO010002268.1:0-14046 GCA_037044535.1 Lordiphosa magnipectinata | reverse complement strand
AGGCAGTAAAAATTTCACAGAAGATTTTTGTTTGCGGTGCAGATTCTAATTCATACTCAATTAACTTGATAATAGTAAGTAGCAGTGTTAGGTGCACTTTACATCAAACAACGAAAACTAACATGTGTAACTCAACCAGCTTTTGTACGTGAAAAGATGGTCACAGCATCAAAGACGGCTGAGCTCAGAGCAGGAGCAGGAGCAAATAAGGGATCGGTGCCAAAGGTGCCAAAGGTGCCAAAGGTGTCACCCATAGTAAAACAATTATCAGGAGTCGTCAAACAGGTGATCTCCGGTGATACGGTTATTATACGCGCCACGAAAGGTGCCCCTCCGCCGGAGAAACAAATCACCTTCTCTCATGTTATGGCCCCAAAATTGGCCCGTCGCCGTGGTCCTGACGGCTATGAGACCAAGGATGATCCCTGGGCTTGGGAGTCGCGCGAATTCCTGCGTAAGAAGTTGATCGGTGCCGAGGTAACATTTACGTTCGCCAAGCCCGCCAATTCTAATCGAGAATTTGGTTTTGTGTGGCTGGGCAAGAACAGGGAGACTGGCGAAAATGTTGTGGAATCGATTGTAAGGGCTGGCCTGGTATCTGTGCGACGTGAAGGTCGAATTTCGCCTGAGCAGCAAACCCTTATTGAGCTAGAGGATCGGGCACGTGCCGCTGGGCGTGGCAAATGGTTGCGTAAAGTCAATGCCATCGACAAGGTGAGGAACATTACGTGGACGCACGAGAATCCGGCCCATATAGTAAACATTTATGACGGCGAACCTGTTAAGGCCATCATTGAGCATGTTCGCGATGGCTCCACTGTGCGAGCATTCCTGCTGCCTGATTTTCATTATATTACGCTAATGATATCGGGCATCAAGTGTCCGACTGTGAAGCTGGATGCCGATGGCAAACCCGATTTGAGTGTGAAGGTGCCATTTGCGAATGAGGCGAAATACCTTGTGGAGACAAGACTACTGCAACGCGATGTGGAAATCCGTCTGGAATCGGTGAACAACTCGAACTTTATTGGCACAATTCTGCATCCCAAAGGCAACATAGCCGAGTCCCTGCTGCGCGAAGGTCTGGCCACGTGCGTGGACTGGTCCATGGCCGTAATGAAGACAGGCGCCGATAGGCTGCGCGCTGCCGAACGCTTTGCCAAGGAGAAGCGACTACGCCAATGGCAGAACTATCAGGCCAAGGCACCCGCCTTCAACTCCAAGGAAATGGACTTTGCTGGCCAAGTAATCCAGGTCTATAATGGCGATGCCATCAATGTGCGTCTCCCCAATGGCCAGGTGAAGAAAGTATTCTTCTCGTCCATTCGGCCACCACGTGATCAGCGTGCCGTTGTGGGTATCGATGGAGAGGAGATTTTAAAGGCCCTGCCACGCAGCAAGAACTATCGTCCTCTCTACGAAATCCCGCACATGTTCGATGCACGTGAATTCCTGCGCAAGAAGCTTATCAGCAAGAAAGTTCAGTGCAATCTGGACTACATCTCGCTACGTGAAAATTTCCCGGAGAGGTATTGCTACACAGTGCTGATCGGTGGTCAGAATGTGGCTGAGGCCATGGTGGCCAAGGGTTTGGCCACATGTGTGCGCAACCGCCCGGATGATGATCAGCGTTCCTCGGCCTATGACCAACTGATAGCCGCCGAGCAGCAAGCTCTAAAGGGATTGAAGGGGCTGCATGCCAACACGAATAGTGCCACGTTGCGTATTAACGATCTCACCGTAGATCATTCCCGTATCAAGGTGCAGTACCTGCCCTCATGGCAGCGTGCTCCCCGCACTGATGCCATAGTCGAGTATGTTGCCAGCGGTTCGCGACTGCGTCTTTTTGTGCCAAGTGACAGCTGTTTGGTTAAGTTCATGTTGGCTGGCATATCGTGTCCACGCTCCTCTCGTCCCGCCGCTAACGGTGAGCCCGCCCAGAAGGGAGAACCTTTTGGCGATGACGCTTTGATCTTCACCCGTGAGCGTGTCTTCCAGCGAGATGTGTCGGTGCATATCGATACTACCGACAAAGCTGGGTCCCCTGCCATTGGTTGGCTCTGGATTGATGGTAATGTGAATCTCTCCGTGGCTCTGGTGGAGAATGGACTGGCTGCAGTTCATTTCAGTGCCGAGAGATCGGACTACTTTCGCATGTTGAAGAGCGCCGAGGATCGTGCCAAGGCAGCAAAGAAGAATATTTGGGCCAAGTATGAAGAGGAAGTTCTAGAGGAGAAGTTGCTCATTGAAGAAGAGAAGTATGAAAAGGTGCGCACGGTCAACTATGAAAGTGTCATTGTGACCGAAATAACGGAGGCTTTAACCTTCTTCACCCAGTCGGTGGAGAATGGGCACAAGCTGGAGACCTTGATGAGCAAGATGCATGCAGACTTTCGGGCCAATCCCCAAATTGCAGGAGCGTACACTCCCAAGCGTGGCGATTTAGTAGCCGCCCAATTCACATATGACAATCAATGGTATCGCGCCAAGGTGGAGCGAGTGCAGGCCAGCAGTGGCAAAGCCAGTGTCATGTATATCGATTACGGTAACAAGGAGACCCTGCCCATCAGCCGATTGGCCGCCTTGCCGTTCACCTATAGTTTCGAGAAACCCTATGCCACGGAGTATGCGTTGGCTTTGGTCGCCCTGCCCGCCGACAGCGAAGATAAGGAGGAAGCTTGGCGCGCATTCTCATACGATGCACTAAACCACATTGTGCAGCTTAAAGTAGAGCTCAAGGTAGACGGCGCTCCAAATTTGGCCTCGCTGCGTGATCCCATTACAAAGATGGACTTCGGCAAGCAATTGGTGGCGGAAGGCCTTGTGTTGGCCGAAAAGAGAGGAGAGGGACTGCTTAAGGAGTTATCGAATGAGTATTGGGCTGCGCAACAGGATGCATTAGTGGCTCATTCGGGTATATGGAAGTATGGCGATATAACGCAGGATGATGATACTCAAATCAATTTTTAAATTTTCATGTTTATATCTTATTGTAAAATATTTTTTCATGATTAACAATTTCATCTAAAAAGCATTCTAAGTATAATTGTTTGGGAAAGGCTTCAAGGATTGGCAGTGTAAGGCGTGCTCGCTCTTACCTTTTCTATGAATTTCAGTATTTGAGTTGCGACCTCTTTTTGCCGGAACTTATATGTAAATGTACAAGTAACTTGTCTTGCGAAAATCTACAAAGAATGCACAAGTCTTTTAATTTTCGTCGAATTTTATATAATATTTTCTATCGATGGCAAGTTGTATATTTTGCCATTTTTATACTCTGTACCAAAGGTACACAGAGTATATTAAGTGTGTGCAAAAGTATGTAACAGGGAGTACAGCCGAGTCGATATAGTCTGTATGAACGCACAGATCTCAGAGATGGTAAGAGATAGAGGTTTGACATGTATGCAGGCAGTTTGGAAAAACGTCATATCAACCACAGTTTTAATGATAGGTAGCTCGTACCTTCTAGAGATATCTAGTAATCAAAATTATTTATCGATTTGCTGAGGAAATGTTAAAGATGGGATGAACGATACACAAGTTATGAGCAAAAGTCGGCCAGTTAACACCAATGATACTTTCATAGTCTTTAATTTAAAATATATTTTAGTCTTTATTTCCGGGAGCGCACAGGGTTCATCTTTATCCGTTTAGGACCACATCTCTAGCATGCACTGCTTTATGTGATCATAGGCCAGATGCAGTTCTGGATTCTCGATCAACGCATCTGCAAACTGTACCAACATATCGTGCGGGAGCGTATGAGCCAGATACTGTTTGATATGCAGCAACTTAACTGCATCACTCGTAATTCCAGCATTGACATAGCACTGCTCCAAATGGACAAACCAAAGCTCCAGGGGTTGATACAATGCAGGAGCCTGCACAATAGCCATCAAACCAGGGACAGAGGCTGCAGCCGGTTCAGGATTCAAATTGATAACCATAATGCTTTCCTTTGAGCTAGTCTGGCTTTTAATACTGAAATGATAGACTGAATGCTATGACTTTGATTTGGATATGGGGCGATGAATTAGTTCATCGTTTACATTTCATGCATAGCCTGCTGGGGCTAGCAGTTCTTCGAAAAGCCAAATTAATCATAATAATGCTTCTACATTTATTATCAATTCTAGAAGACTTGGCTGTATTGCATAGTTTGCTTACCGTACCGAAAGCCAAATCGCATCTTGGATCGTGTGGATAATGCACCCTAGAACGTATCCAGCATTTAGAGCGGCCTAAAGGAAGTCGACTTGTCTACTGGCTTTTCTGCAAGGGGAGTCTTTGCGTCTTCTACTTCTCGGAAAATTTCTTTCTTAAGGCATGCATTGTAAAGGCATGTGGGTTTCTTTGTGCAGCTGTTTTCATCAGTTTCTTGGGTACTTTATGAGATTTTGATCTTTTCTACTCTCCACTCATTTGGCTGCAGCTAGCAACTCCTTCACCATTACAAAGCTTGCCTCTGTTTCGATCATTGCCGAAACAATTTTTATACTCTGTACCAAAGGTACACAGATGATATTAAGTTTGTGCAAAAGTATGTAACAGCCAGAAGGAATCATCTTCGACCCTATAAAGTATATATATTCTTGATCAGCATCAACAGCCGAGTCGATATAGCCATGTCCGTCTATCCGTCCGTCTGTATGAACGCACAGATCTCAGAGATGGTAAGAGATAGAGGCTTGACATGTATGAAACATTTATTTCTTATACTTGCAGGCAGATCAAGTTTATTTAAAATTTTTGCCACTCCCGCTCTCGCCCCCGCAATTTCTAAAAAACCTCATATCTTCCACAGTTTTGTAGATAAATGTTTCCTAACTTCTAGAGATATCTAGTAATCAAAATTATTTATCGATTTGCTGAAGGAATGATGAAAATCGGATGAACGATACTCAAGTTATGAGCAAAAAACGGTCTGTTAACACCCCCCACAAATGTTTTATGTGCGATTTAAGGAAGACTCGAAAATTACTCGTGCATTTGCTCAAAACGTGATTCATTAAAAAACCACTCGAAAAAGACTTGCAAATGACTTGAAAATGAGTCCGAACTGAGCAGAAAAACGGGGTATAAACGACTCTTCTCAAGAGTCGCGGCTGGGGTACCCTTTTCTCCCGACAAAAGTAACATTTAGGATCAGAAATCTAGCGCATATTTGACTATTTTAATCAGACGGAGGACTCGAATGTGATAAGAAATTGTAAGTCTCTCAGTCTTCTCTCTCAAGTCTTCAAGTTATGATCAATTTTGTGATTGTCTTATATGTTTTATGATGCATTTTTCAAATTATCAGGCATGTTCTAAATTTCAATACTTTTCGAAAAGTAAACCGAACGCAATTCAGCTTCGGTTTCGTTTTCGTGTTCTAAATTCCGAATGAAATTGCTCTATTTTTACTTTTTGCAAGCCACCGGTCCAAGCACTATATGCATTAGAGCAGTGGCGCAACAACAACAACAACAGAATAAATCAACCGTTATCAGCGAGTCTCGATCTCCCAAAATGCAGCTGTTGCGCAGTCTGGGTGCGCGTCTTGTTGGCGCCGTTCTCCGATTCACATTGACATTGTTGTTGTTTACAATTTGAAGCGAGTTAATTTGCGACGCAGTTTATTATGAGACTGACTGGCGCCAATTGCCGAAAAAAAATATCGGAGCAATGGGAGCAAGGGCTTGCCCACCGCTGCATAAGAGAGTAACCACAAGTCCAAGCGATCGAGAATGGAACAGTCGAAGATGAGACAGGCAGACTTTGTCGTTATACTTTTTTGTTTTAGCTGCCACTGAACAAAAAAAATTCTTTGTAAATCAATTAAAGACTTAAATGCAAATCCAAAATCACTAAAAACTCTACATTGATCACAGAATTATGGATAATTCACTTTATGTGAATGTTGGCATTTGCTTTTCGTTGCACCAACCATCAGGCAATACTTTTTAAAACGAAAAACTTTATCGTTTTGGTGTTGCGAGAACACGAATAAATTTCACTTAGGAAAAGTTGCCTTTAAAGTGGAATTGAGAACAACCCAGTATAATAAAATGCAAAATTTAAAAAAATGTTCCCCGTTTCCGTTTCTTGGTACACAGATGGCGCCAGCTGAGGTTAAGTGGCAAGTATGTTTTGGTTGATACGGCAGCATTTGGTTGGTTTGGCGAACAATTATTGAAACATAAAATTAATATTTAATTCATCTGATGCAACCTATCCAGAAAAGAACGTTGTTTGAATATCAAAAATGAATTTAGCTTGTCAAAACTGTTTGGGTGGTGAATTTTGCTAAATCTCCCAACAAAACTCTAGAGATTTAAAACCAACTGAAAGAGATTTCTGGGACACCAAGTATTGAGCTTGGGTAGAAATTTTGTTAAAAGAGATTTCCGTGACACCTCCGATAAGGCGTTATCGGAGATCAAGATCTGTACTCCGTCGAAACAGAAGCAAGCGCTGTAATGGTGAAGGAGTTGCTAGCTGCAGCCAAATCAGTGGAGAGTAGAAAAGATCAAAATCTGATAAAGTACCCAAGAAACTGATGAAAACAGCTGCACAAAGAAACCCACATGCCTTTACAATGCATGCCTTAAGAAAGAAATTTTCCGAGAAGTAGAAGATGCAAAGACTCCCCTGGCAGAAAAGCCAGTAGACAAGTCGACTTCCTTTAGGCCGCTCTAAATGCTGGATACGTTCTAGGGTGCATTATCCACACGACGATCAAAGCTGCTGTCGAGAGCTAACTATCCATGATGCGATTTGGCTTTTGGTAAGGTAAGCAAACTGTGCAATACAGCCAAGTCTTCTAGAATTGATAATAAATGTAAAAGCATTATTATGATTAATTTGGCTTTTCGAAGAACTGCCAACCCCAGCAGGCTATGTATGAAATGTAAACGATGAACTGTTTCATCGCCCCATATCCAAATCAGAGTTCTACCATTCAGTCTATAATTTCAGTATTAAAAACCAGACGAGCTCAAAAGAAACCATCATGGTTATCAATTTGAATCCTGATCCGGCTGCCGCCTCTGTCCCTGGTCTGATGGCTATTGTGCAGGCTCCTGCATTGTATCAACCCCTGGAGCTTTGGTTTATCCATTTGGAGCAATGTTATATAAATGCTGGAATTACGAGTGATGCAGTAAAGTCGCTCCATATCAAACAGTATCTGGCTCATACGCTCCCTCACGATATGTTGATACAGTTGCTAGATGCGTTGATCGAGGATCCAGAACTGAATATGGACTATGATCACATTAAGCAGTGCATGCTAGAGATGTGGTCCTAACCGGATAAAGATGAACCCTATGCGCTCCCGGAAATAAAGAATAAAATATATTTTAAATTAAAGACTATGAAAGTATATTTACAAACATACGCCCCTTTGGTTAATGGTTTTAGTTTTGATTCAGACACTAGTGGTTGGTTGGTGGTCGTTCTAGACAGAGATTTCCAGTACCTAATGGGAGCGAATGTAGTGTGGCAAACCCTGCGCGATCCTGGCTTACTGTGTCTGAAGTCGACTCGCACATAATCGTTGGTGACCCCCGGTAACAGAGCGATGCATCAGCAAATCGGCTGGCTAACGTGAGCGGTAAGGCCGCCTTATAGAGTACAATAGATAGAGTTGTTCAAAAAAAACTCCACCAATGAAAACTGCGACAATAATGACTCCGATACGGACTCCCTCTGACCACGATCCACACAAACTTTTTAAGGACCACGATTTGGGGATATGTAGCTGGAATGTACGCACCCTCAACAGAGCTGGTGAAAGACTTCGTCGCTCTGTCATCAGTTTCACACCAGTTGACAAGCGACTAGCCGCACTCAGATAAAGATATGTTAAGCTATCAGCATGCAAAAAGCACGGTGGTGCTGAAGGCTAAACTGTTGCCTTAAGCTTACGCTACACACAAAAAAATCTGGTGGGTAAAATTAACTAACGCTGACAGTAACCTTTTTCGAAATTTTTTATGCATGTGGTTTTGTTGTTGCTTGGTAACTGTGCTAACGGTAAAATCTACAGAAGAAATTGTAAAGTTCACGTATTTATTTTAGCTCGTATTTTGTTGTTGCATTTAACAACTGTACGCTGAATAAATTCAACCACAAATATTTTTTCACATATTTTGTTGTTTTAATAAGATACTGCTAACTACAGTAACTTTACCATAGAAATAGTTACTCTGACGTGATTTTTTCATCTCATACTTTGTTTTTGCAGCAATTTACTGTACCCACAAGTAAATCTTACCGCACAAATAGTATAACTTTTTAAATGAATTTTGTTGCTTCACGGATTAACTCTACCGACAGTAAATCTAACCGCGAAAATTGTTGATTGAGAAAATTTCAGTTTGGCACTTATATTTATATTGTACTTTCACTGAATTTGAACTTGAGAATTACTAGTGGTCTCATTTATGCGACATTTAAGAAATTTTTCGTGCATGTGGTTAGGCAGATTCAATACAAGTAATATGTTAGACGCAATTCTATTAACGCGCGCCGTAGCGTAACTGGTAAAGACGTCCGTCCAATCGTGTTCAGTCCAAGGGCCCAGAGTTCGAATCCCCCACAAGTAAGTAACAATTTTTCAAATAAAATAAAAATGTCTTTAATTCAAACAATTGTTTCAGAACCAAAATTGGTGGGTGGTGGTATTAAGATTGCCTCTTCTGGTCTGGGATGATGATGAGCTCAAGCAGATTGGCAACTTTTCTTTCTTCAGTTGAGTAACAGCTGTTAAATTACTATTTTTATGGTAAAATTACTGTACACACAGTAAGAAAATTTATTTACTGTACGCATCGGTTAATATTACTAATTTTGTGGGTTGGCGCATTTCTAAACGATATTTTCAGTTAGATTTACTATTGCAATAGTTCTCTTTGCGTAAAGGCTTACGTGACAGTTACTGTCAAGTTTTGTGAATTTTACCGACTTTTTGGGTTGGCGCATTTCTAACCCAAAATATCGGTTAAATTTAACCACAGATTTTTTTGTGTGTAGGGTTAAAATCCATTGCAAAGTAGGCCAATCCCAGCACCACTTCCTCCATCCTAGCTCGTCGTAACAGTACGCTATATCATATTCTTTCTAAGTCAAAATATTCGGAAAATGCTTCACAATAGTCGGTTAGCAAAATTCTACAAGTTCAACACGCAACTCCTTCTTGACTGTGATGTGCCAGGTCGCTGCACGGTCGCCAACTTGAACCACACTTGCCAGTAGTTGTGCCATGTCATCCGTATATAATCTTAATAGTTTTTATCCACAACATATTGGGCCTCTTTTGCTCTCTCCCCTCTCCCGCCAACTGTAAAATGTAAATATTTGGGGATTTTCCTTGCATATACCCACAGGAAAATAACCGAATGCAATGGCAATGGAGGCGCTGATGCGGATGCGGATGCAGATGCTGACTCTGAGCAAACTCCTCGCCACTATGGGCTGACTCTGGCAATGCGATTTACATATTACTGGGGAAAGTCTGCTTTGAATAAGCTCTCTCTTGCTCTTGCTCTTGCTCCTGCTCTCTCCGTTGAACTGTCTCAGTGTGAGTGAGAAGTGTGTGCAGTTTTAAATTTGCAAACATGAGCATGTAAATTTGCAATGAATAAATTAACCAGAGACTTCAGCCCCTCCAACCACATCCTACGCCACCCTCCCCTCTCCAGGCCAGGCACATCCATCCATGTTGGAGCCAATGTTTTTCAACACTTTCGCTATTTATTAAGCATAAATTGACTCCGCTTGGGGTAGGGACAGGATCGGGTGGGGCTTTAAGTCAAGATTTTTTGCAAATAAATTTCAAGACAAGTTTACGATTTTTAATCACTTTTTATTATAAGCGTATTCTGCCACAAAGTGTTTGCCAGGCCCACAGGCTGTTTTCGCGGCTCTGTCTCCTCCACTGTCTCTCTGGTTGTCTGTTTGTCGGTCTGTCTGCTAGAAATAATAAAAAAGCAACAATCACGTGGCTCTTGGAGATAGACAGCCAGGCCTGCCAGGCTGACAACAAACTCTTTTTGCAGCATCAACAATAAAAACAAAAACCAAAAAAAAAAAAGAAGAAAAAAAGTAGGAAGATGCGGCCAGATCTGGATGAGAAAAAAAAACGTCAACAGCAGCCACGGCGACGGCGACGACGACGACGACGACGACAATGTCAGGACGATTCTCCACAGAATGCTGAGGGGACAAAACTTCCCCACAACAACACAACGAGCCGAGAAAACTCAATTAAACTTTTGTAATTACAGCTAAAACGGAAGAAGATATTTATCCAGTATAATTGCATTGAAGGCAAATGAAAGAAAAGGAAAGGAAAGAAACGGAGAAAAACGGGGAGATACAACAACAACAACAACGGCAACAACAGCCGCAGCAAAAAACCAAAACCCAAGCGCAAAGACAGCAAAGAAAATAAATAAATAAAGGATGTGCCAGGAGACACGCCAGACAAAAACCAAAGTGTCCAAGCCAACGCTTAGATCATTCATCCTAACTCCCCACTCCCACCACTTGACACCATCTCATCAGCATTGACGTCACCATGGGCGATTAGAAGTCCACGCAATTGGCCGGAAAGTAACTGAAATGAAATAGTGCAACAGTTGATTGTTTTGTGGAATGAGGAAGGATAAAATTGCATAGAAACAGCGTCACTCGGTTGTTTCATTTAAATTATTTATAGAGAGCCATCAACTGTTGTTGCTGCTGTTGTTCCAAATGTCTCTAAACTTTTGAATTAGGTTCCGTCCGAAGGTTCGGTTCCGGTTTTGAATCAACCAAAATTTCTCAAACCTTGCATATGCTGGTTTTTGAAATATCCGAGTTTGCGAATCTGTTTGAGAGCATAAATAATTATGAATTAGCGAGTTTAAGAACGAGTTTAATTCGAAAAAAGATGTTCTCTCTAAGACACATTTTCCGACCGATGCACAGTGGGCGAAACGGCCGAAATTGTAAATTGTGAAATTGTATTTTTTAAGTTTGAAAAAGCGTTTGTCTTCTTTACACTGTGACACATTTTTGAACTCAAAAATGTTGTTCGCGTCGAGACCAAAAAATTCTGAAAGGTTATGATGGTAGTATAGGGGTTTTATCCGGGTTTGATCTGATTAGCTGCCGTTTTCTTTTTATTGCACTTTGAACTTTACTCAATATTTTATATTTATTTGACAGAAATTCCTGGTGGTACAAATGTATACTTAATGATTATTGCACCAGTCACAAAAACATAAGAATCAGCTAACAATTACTTAATATTACTTATTATTGTTATTAAAATTAGTTATATAATTTAATATTGTAGATAGGAATGTAATTTGACCCTAAATTGCGTGACACTACTAATACTCTTCAAGTTTGGTGGGAGTTGGTTCCACAACCGAACAGTGTTTACAAAAAATTGGCGTTCAGAGCTGGCTAGTGTATGGCGAATTGCGATGAGATTCAAAGTTCTCGTTGAGACGGCAAAACTTATTTTGTCATATAAATACGATGGTTGTCTAGTGTATATTATCTTATGTAATAGTAGCAGAGATCTATAATCAGTCCAAGTCTTAAAATCAAGGTCATATATCTGTCTGGCAAAGCATGTAATGTGGTCAGTTCTTTTCTTATTATACACATACCTAGCAATGTTATTAAACGCTACATTAAGTCGTCTCTGAGAAGCAGCGTCACAGTTTCCGAATATTTCAATTCCATAACAAAGAGTGGGTGTCAAGTACGTCTTTGCAATAAGGAGTCTGAGATTAGTCGGCAAATAAGATTTAGTCAACGAAAGCTGTCTTAGTATTCCGTAGGTTTTTCCAGCGGCTTTAGTCACTTGTTCATTCCAGCTAAGAGTGTCGTTAAAAGTTATACCTAGATTAACGGCTTGAGCAACATAATTTAAAGGGGTGCCAGCAATATTTAGTCGAGGTAGATTTGTGGTGCTTAGTGACTTTTTATAAATTACTATGCATTTACATTTTGCTGGACTTAGTTATAGTCCGTTACGTTTAGCCCATTCATTAACATTCCACAAATCATTGTTACATATATCGACGCACTCATTTATTCTATATATTTATTCTATAAATGAGAAAAGATGGGGACCTGTCTAGCTTCGTTATTAAGATTTCGTGGTTAACGGTGTCAAATGCCTTGCTAAAGTCGAGTAGTGTTAAAAGTGTAACATTTCCGTTGTCTATTTGCCTTCTTATATCCTCTGTTATGTTTATTATTGCCGTGGTGCAACTTCTGTTCTTTCTATATCCTGACTGTTTATTAGTTAACATTAAGTTGTCCGTTAAAAATTTACATATTTGATTTGCTATTAACTGTTCTACTACTTTTGACAAAAATGGTAAAATTGAGATTGGTCGAAATTGATTGTTTCCTTTTGGTATAGGAATTATTTTTGCGAGTTTCCATATTTCTGGGAAAGTTGATGTCGTAAGGACTGTGTTGCAGATATGGGTAATGTGGGGTAGAATTTGTGGGAGGATAATTTTAAAAAATTTTGTATTCATGTCGTTCAATCCTATTGCATTAGACTTAATTTTAAGAACTGATTCAAGGACATCACACTGACTCACACACATAAAGTTAAAACTACTATCACAGTTACTATTCGGCGTATTTTCAAGGTACGTATTATAGGTAGCTTCAGGTACTTCAGATTGCACAAAATTAAAATTGAGATCATTAACGTTGGCAGTTATTTTACATCGACTTTTTTGTTTGCCAATACCAAACTTCCTGAGCTCACTCCAGGTTTGTCCAGTCAAAATAGCATCATTAAATTTCGCCGAATAATACGATTGCTTAGCTGTCATTATAAGATTATTGACAGTTTTTCTTAAATATTTAAATCTTCGATGATGCTCTTCAGTCTTGTATCTCTTCCATTTTTTGTAAGCTGTATCCCGTTGTGAGATATGAGAGGCTATGTTCTGATCAAACCATGGTTTTTGAATCGGCTTAAGCAGTTTTCTACGCAAGGGTACACAGCTTTCAAATAGATTTCCAGTAAAAAGATGAAGTTGCTCTATTTGTGAATTAGCATCGGCAAGTCTATATATTGAGTCCCAGTCATACGATATAAATTGATCACTAAGCTGCCTATAGTCAATATTCTTAAAGTCCCTGTACCAAATAATTTCTTCACTTTGATGTGGTTTAAAGTCATATGTCAGGAAAATTAGATCGTGTTTTGAAAATACTGGCACTGAAATCTGATCATACAACATAATCTTTTCTTTTTCATTCACAAAGAATACGTCCAGTAATATGTCAGTAGTTTTTGAAAAATGTGTAGGTATTGTTGTGTTCACAAGATCTAAGCCTAATGCAGCCATTTCATCTGCTAAATTTCTTTCTGTCAGCATATTACAATTAAGGTCACCAGTTATTAGAACGTCCGTAAAATTTAAAGATAAATTAGAGATAACATCAATCATATCGGAGTAGTCTGTATTACGATTTGGTCGGTATAGGCAGCCAATTAGCATTGTCAATTCATTTTGTATTCCCTTTACCTGAATAAAGAGATATTCAATTGCACTGTTAGTGGGATGTTTGAACTTTTTGCTTCAAATTAGGATTTACGATTCCATATCTCGTAAACTATTTTGTATTTTGCTTTTATATCTTTGGCAAAGTTGTTGCTCTTGGTTTGGCCTACAAAGCATTTTTATGAAGCAAATCAAAAAAAATGTCATCTTCATACTCAAAATTACAAAAGTTTCTAAAAAAAAAGCAAGTTTTAAGCACATTTTTAAAGTTTTTCATAATAATGTGTTATGGTGCACAAGTATGGGGGATACGACTATACGAAGAAGTGGAAAGTCTTCAAAGATACTTTCTTAAGAAAATTTTTCTTCTACCATAATACACACCGAACAGAATGTTATATCTGGAGACCGGACTATCGTTACTTCATTTATGTACAGTTAATCTACACTTCGATTATATGCAAAAAGCCATAACCATGGAAGAAAGAAGGGTACCTAGGATCTTGGCAGAATATATTATATTTTA
>JBAMBO010002267.1:0-38443 GCA_037044535.1 Lordiphosa magnipectinata | reverse complement strand
TGTACTTTTGAATTTGCTGTCTTTGCCATAAGAAATTTGCTGAATCTCTTAAGTCCTTAATATAAAGATTGACTCAGTAGTTTAGTCGCCTACAAAGAACATACAAACCATATACCAGATATTCCTGAAGCTCCAGTACACAGCGTACAAATTTTCGGAAAACCGGCATTAGGGGAAGACCGAAATTTAGATGGGAAAAACTAATGCGGCAAGACATAGCAAAGCTTAGTGTAAACAACTGGAGCCAGCTCGCTCGGGCCAGAGTAAAAACCCTAAACGATTTTAAAGCGACTTTAGTGAATTTTCTTATGCAGCAGCAGTAGCTCTGAGCATTTTGGGAACGACTTCTGAGCGTTTTCAAGCGACTTCTGAAAAATTTTTCCAAAGTTTCTAAGCATTGTGTGAATACGTGCCATAGCGTGCCATAGTCTTATAGGCGACTTCAGGGCAACTTCTAAGCAACTTTTATGCGTTAGCAATGTTAGCAATATTGTGTTGTCAAATTGTCAGTGATTCTTGCCACAGCTATTCCAATAGTTAGTCGTATAAATTGATACAAGCATTTAACCCTCTAATGCCCAAGACCGCCTCTAGACTGGCAAAGTTCAAAACACCGTTATTCGCTTTCCTCATTCCTTTTTGTCTTCGTTTTGCGTTTTTCTATTTCGGGGAAGTCCAAAAATTAAGTTAGTTGCGTTTGCAATAAATGCCAGAGCTTGCGTCTGCTGCTGCTGTCGTTTGAAGTTGAAAATTTGTGCAGTTTGGACGCAATAATTATTTTGTAAAAAGTGCGAATTAAAAACTTTTTTAAAAAATATTCAAGAACGCAAAACACAAAACCTTTTATTGCTTTTATTTGCTTTTATATGGTATCCCGTCTAGAGGCGGTCTTGGGACAATTCGGGAAAAAAAAATTATAAGGTAAGTTTGAAAGTGGAACAACCTATGACATATTTAAGTCCAAATAATTGCTTCAGTAGACATGGATCGACGACAACTGCATAAGCTATCAGCTCTTTTCGATGTGAGGATTGAAAAATGTTTAAATTCGATTGATTTTGACGGACGGAAAAGAAGAATTGGAGGACGATTTGACTGATGATGTTTGTGAGGCAGCGTTTCCTGTCAATGACGAAGATCAAGAAGCGATTAAAAGAGCGGTTAATATGTCGGATTCTATGTTGGCTTCAGAGATTTGTGTAACTTCAAGCGGAAGTCCTAGTCCGCTGGCGAAATTGTTGTCACCCTCAAATATGATTGCATCGAATTCACCTCAAGCACAGAAACGCAAACGCAAAGCGCCTGCTGAGCATAATATTGCTGATGCTGAAGAAAGCACAATAGCTGAATGTGTAGGATCTGTTTGGGCTATCGACCCAAAATCACCGTTTTTCAAAAAGATTTTGTGGCGCCAAACGAACCTAGTCATAGATAAATCTGCAATATCCTTTACTGAGCCTGACCTCGGAGTACTTAAAAATCTGGATACGCCATTCAAGTGTTTTCAATTCTTTTTGAATGATACTATCATTGAGCATATCACCCAGCAAACAAATTTGTATGCTGCCCAAAAAGATGTCAACACTTCGTTTGCAACAACCAATTTGGCAGTTTGACAGTTTATTGGCATTTTATTTTTTATGTCAGTTTTTCGCTACCCAAATGTTCGTTCATATTGGGGGGAGTACGCATTTGGAACAATTCAGAACACAATGTCAAGAAATCGCTTTGAAAAAATACGAGGTAATTTGCATTTTAATAATAATAGTAAGTTGCCCTCCAAGGATTCTGCCGACCACGATCCTTTATACAAAATACGGCCGCTCGTGAATCACTTCAATTCTGACTTTCAGTCAGTTCCGATGCGCCAACGCTTATGTGTGGATGAACAAATTTGTGCAACGAAGATGAAGACCTTTCTTCGACAATATTTACCAGACAAACCACACAAATGCGGAGTGAAATTCTTCAATTTGTGTGGCTTTTGCTATAATTTTGAGATATATTGCGGCGCAGGAGACAACCATGTTCAAACTGACTCATCAGATCTTGGTGCGGCAGCAAATGTAGTTGGTCGATTGTCACGCAATACTTTTTTGCCGCTTCTTATATATCTCAAATCCCGAGGAATATTTTCTTTGGGAACTATTCGCTCGAATCGAAGCTTCCAACTGACAGCGACCTCAAGAAACAAGTGCGTGGATATTCTACTGAATTTTGTGGATCTGCATCAGGAGTCGAAATGTCTTTGACGGTTTGAAAGGACAATAAGGCAGTGCGACTTGCTTAGACTTACTCAAACTCAAATTGTATGACGTAAATGTAATATTAACCTGTGCCTTTCCCAGCAAAAAGACTGTTTCTACGATTTTCATCACAAATAAGTAAACGAACTTTTTGTTTTTTGAGCCTTTCTTTATTTTCTTTGTAATAAAACGTGTAAACATTTTTTTTTCTGAAATTTTTTTTGGCCTACTTTTCCAAAGCCGCCTCTAGGCGGTCCAAGGTTTTAGTCCTATAAAACTCGATCCGTGCAAAATTAAAAATTTTGCCAGAACAAACCTTTGTCTTTTAAGATGGCTGTTATCGTGGTGGGTTAACGAACAGAACGATAGAGTGTCATCAAAACAAGCATCCCAACTCATTCCGAGAGTTCAGAGAGGTCCCCATCCGGCTTATGTGATGGTTTGATGGGAAGTCGCCCATGATGGGGTCCACCAAGCAAAATTTTTTTTGAATAAGGAGTCAAAGCTTTTGCGAAAGTGTATCAATCCGGCGTTTTGGTCAACACGACATTATTTGCAAACAAGCCGTGGACCTTTCAACCAGACTCCTCTCCACGTACCGAACTTCATTTCTACGGATGATTCGCCTGCTGGTAGCCCAGACTTAAATCCATTGGACTACAAACTGTGGTCCGTTCGAGGCTTTCGGGCTTGCTCTACTCGAAACCCCAAATATTTAGTCGTTGAAGCGCGCCCTTGTCCGAGCAGTGGACAATTTCTCAATGCATGAGAGGCCCGAGAGACTTCGGCGTTGCTGAAAGGCATAAAGTGGCCATTTCGAATAAGTTTTTCTACGATTTGTAGCCATTGAGTGACTGAATAAAAAGAAGAAAAATAATTGCGAGTACTAGGAGACAAGATACTACCTGTTCAACGTCTCGTAAAAGCACAATTCCAAGATAACTTTGAATTCCTTCAATGGTATAAGGATGTTTTACGATGTTAATCAAACTGAAGTATTAACTTATGATGCGCTTGCAGCGACTTCGGCGTGGCTGAAAGGCTTAAAGCGACCATTTCGAATAAGTTTTTCTACGATTTGTAGCCATTGAGTGACTGAATAAAAAGAAGAAAAATAATTGCGACTACTAGGAGACAAGATACTACCTGTTCAACGTCTCGTAAAAGCACAATTTCAAGATAACTTTGAATTCCTTCAATGGTATAAGGATGTTTTACGATGTTAATTAAACTGAAGTATTAACTTATGAGGTACAGGTAGTATGATGCGCTTGCAGCGAATTCGGCGTTGCTGAAAGGCTTAAAGCGGCCATTTCGAATAAGTTTTTCTACGATTTGTAGCCATTGAGTGACTGAATAAAAAGAAGAAAAATAATTGCGAGTACTAGGAGACAAGATACTACCTGTTCAACGTCTCGTAAAAGCACAATTTCAAGATAACTTTGAATTCCTTCAATGGTATAAGGATGGTTTAAGCAATAATAATAAAATAATAATAATATTGAAATAAAAAGAAAGTCCAGACAACCTCTCGAAAGCGAGAGCTAAAGTGGACTGAATCAAAAATGTTTGAGGTTTTCCCTAGTCAAAAAATAATACAAATTATGACCTACTATGATTGCGTTTGCTTTGTAATTGATCAAATATTTAGTAGAATTTGTAGCCCTAAGCAGGCCAAGCTCCATTTGCTTTGAAAATACGATAATTGACATATTTTAGACAGGGGTTATGCCCAGCCAAATACAATTCGCATAATTACTAAACTCATAAGATAAAATTATATTTATCCAAATCTGATGCAAAAGTTGTCCAGATAAGGTTGGGTAAAAAGAGAGAGACAGGTATCTTGCTGCAGGAGTTGAACCGCTCCGGAGTCGGAGAATACGGAATTTTTGAATTTGAAAAAATACGAAGCAATTTGCATTTCAACGATAATAGTAAGTTGCCCTCCAAGGATTCTGCCGACCACGATCCTTTATACAAAATACGGCCTATCGTGAATCACTTCAATGAGATTGTTCAATGTTCAGCTCCATAGTATTTGACCGTCTCAAAGTTCAACAATGAATCCACACTGCGTGCACGTTGCTCATTGTCAGCCAGATTCATGCGACGTTGGTATTTGGTACGCCATTCCGTGATGGCAATATACAAAAACATGGTCAGAAAAACAATCAATCCGAACCACCAATTAAAGGCATAGATAAAGAACACCACCGCCACTAGCAGATCCAATATGGTGGACGTTATAGAAAACACTATATAGTTGAGTTAGATTATTAATCGAGTCGGTGCCTCGATCCATCACACGCAACACTTCGCCCGTTTTCCTCTGCAAGTGCCAGCGCAACGAAAGTTGATGTAAGTGTCGAAACAAATCAATCTCAATCTCACACGTTGTATACTCTTGCACACGTATCCACAGGAAAGTTCTTAAATTGTTGAATAAGCCCATGGTGCCAGTGCCACCGCCTTGCAGAAATGAGAGGGCCACTTATATGAGCACAAAATCCCAGCGAAATAGTATAGGCTCTATGGTGCAACTGTCCACTGTAATTAAAGATTATGACATGTTTTGGGATTAGGCATTCAATTGAAAAGCATGACCTACCCAACTTTTTGCGATAAATGGCCAAAAATAGTTTAATAACGCGTCCCGCTATCAAGAGAATTATGCAAATTAGTACAGCAATTTGCAAAGCCAAATCCTTCTTGTGTTTACTCGTAGAGGGCTCGTGCATGTAAAACGGAGCGGGCAAGAGAACGCAGTTTGCATTGAGAGAATGGAAGAGCTTTCGTTGCGCTTAGAAGAACTACCGCCCCTTCCCCCTTCCCCAGTTAGCGCTGATAACAATGATAATTTTCGTGAGCATTCTTAATTCTTCTGCTTTCTATTTCTATTTAAATGATAAGAAAAAAATTATTGAAGCTTGTTATCTGTTTATATTTTTCTTGTCTGATGTTAGGTTTATTATTTATTTCTTTTGCATATGAGGGAGTTTCGTATATGTTTTTATATTATATTTATTAATGCAGGATGACATGTACTGTTCCACGGCAGGCAGTTTGGTTAAGATTTTGAGTAAGCGAAAAAAAGGACTGAAAGTAGCTCATATCAATGCACAGAGTCTTGCGAAGAAAATGGATGAATTTAGATATGTTTTTGTTAATTCTGATGTTGATGTTATCTGTGTGTCCGAGACGTGGTTTTTGTCTGACTACTGTGACTCGTCCGTTGAATGTGAGGGTTATATTGTTTATCGGGCAGATCGTATTGGACATGCTGGAGGAGTTGCGATCTATGTCAACAAGCGACTGAACTGTAGACTAATAGAAACACATCCAATTAACAGCACAATTGAATACATATTTTTAGAAAATATCTAATAAAAACTTTGGATCTAAAGCACTGATAGGATGTATTTATAGGCCTAATCGCAACATTGACTGCGCATACCTAATTGAAATTGTCTCGCAACTTTCCACTCAATATGTAGATGTGATACTAGCTGGCGATCTAAACAGTAATCTTTTGTGTGAAAATCATCTTGTAGACAGTTTTACATCTTTAGGTCTGGACGCAGTTAACAAAACAATGCCCACACACTTTTCAACTACGTGCAATACTCTATTAGATATCTTCTTTGTTAATGATGCGACCAAAATCCTACTATATGACCAGGATTCCGTGCCAGCTTTCTCCAGACATGACTTAATTTTCTTGACCTACAACATAATTATAGACCATAGTAGCCATAAGATAGAGTATAGAGACTTTAATAACATTAACTACTCAGACCTTGAGACTGATATCCTACTCTGTGACTGGTCACTGATTTATCAATCGCCGACAGCAGATGTCCAGCTTGAGATTATGCACAGCTATTTGACCCGTCTATTTGATAAATTTATTAAACTCAAGACTAAAATAATAAAGCCTTCTGTACAGCCATGGTTCACAAATGAAATCAAAAGACTCGTTATCCAACGAAATTATTCGTCTAACAGGTGGAAGCGGTATAAAACAAATGACTTACTAACGGAATACAGAAGGCTAAGAGGTAGGGTAAGAACTGCAATATATCATGCTAAGCGTGAGTATTATAATATAAAGTTTACGGGAGCCATATCGTCTGGAAAAACTTGGAAAGAGCTTAAAAAGTGTGGAGTCTTTTCTAAAAAGTCTGAGCCAAGTATAAATATTGATGTAAATAGCCTAAATGATCAATTCGTTCAAACTCAAGTACCTGATGCACCATGCAATTCGTACCTGAGTGCTCTATCTGTCTGTGATAATAGCTTTAGTTTTGTAAATGTTAGTCCTTGTGATGTTTTAAAAAGTATTCTTAGGGTGAAGTCCAATGCAGCCGGTTTTGACAATATTAGTCCAAAGTTTGTTAAACTACTTCTTCCATTCTTATTAGATCACCTAACGCACATCCTTAATACTATAATTATGACTTCATCTTTTCCCGAAATGTGGAAGCGAGCCAAAATCCTCCCAATTCCAAAAACCAATGGGCAATTCAGACCCATATCGATTCTTCCGTTTCTATCAAAAGTATTCGAGCATTTAATGGCAATTCAAGTTCAGACATATCTCACTTCAAATATGCTATTGTGCGACCAACAGTCTGGATTCCGGAAAAAGCGTAGCTGTACAACAGCCTTAATAAATATTGTTGAGGAGATTAGTGGACAGTTGGATGACAGTAAAGTTACATTTTTAACACTTCTCGATCACAGTAAAGCTTTTGATACTGTCAATCACGATATTCTGTGTACCAAGCTGAGCAATATTTATAATTTCTCGGAAACTGCAATAAAACTGCTAAAATCATATCTAGCAAACCGATCCCAAGCAGTTGTCTCTGGCGCATCTATTTCCCAATTCAAGCTTCTAACACGTGACGTTCTCCAAGGATCTGTGTTAGGACCTCTCTTGTTTTCTGTCTATATAAATGACTTGCCAAATGTACTGTCTAAATGTAATGTCCATATGTATGCTGACGATGTACAGATATATGTTAGTCGCCCGTTGGTAGAAATTAATGAGTGTATTGTTGATTGTAATGATGAGCTAAACAAAATAGATAAGTGGGCCAAGCAAAATGGACTGAGCTTAAATCCTACCAAATCGAAATGCATTGTGATTTACAAGAAGGCCCTTAGTACTGCTCAGCTGAGCCAACTCCAGATAAATGGAACTAAAATTGAATATGTTGATCATACTACTAATCTGGGCATAATTTTCAATAAAACGCTATCGTGGGGTAACCATATATCTAAGGCAATGGGACAAACCTTTGAGCTACTAAGGCAACTTTCTATATGTCAAACGTTTTTACCTGTTCACATCAGATTACTTATAGCAAAAACGTATCTAATTCCTTCTCTATTCTATGGTTTAGAAATTTTTGGACACTGCAGTGTTGCTGATATGAGAAAACTCAATGTTGCCTTCAACTCGATTGCTCGATTCATATTCAACCGAAGACTTCAATAACGCAATTGGCGAATACGATATTTGATCTAAGCCTTAAAAAGTGGATAGAATATAGAACTGTATTGTTTTTACATAAAATACTCACTTCGAAAGAGCCGGACTATCTCTATAACAAACTTAAATTCGCTACCTCAGCCAGAACATACAACATAATCTGTCCACGGACTAAGCTGTCTTCCTCTGAACGACAATTTTTTAAGCCTGGAATTAAAACATGGAATAATTTACCTGACATAAAAACTATACGAAACGAAACTCAATTTAATAGTAAATTAAAAGAATTTTTTAAAAACTAAATAGCTTCTCAGGAAAAAAAAAAATTATCATAAATCAAATCGATGTATTAGTTATAATTTATGCATGTAGTATGTAAGAGAATATTGTTAGCTATAAATAATAATAATTTTTTTTTTTTGTTGTAATTTGTCGTTGTGACTTGTGCGTTAAAAATAAGTATCATCTTGTAGCACTGGGCTAGAGCCGAATAAATAAAATTAAATTAATATTAAAAGTTAATTCAAAAGAATGATGAGAGTCGTACATCCCATGATTTTGTGTGCTTTCATTCGCATTTGCTTGCATACGAATATAGACGAAGTTAAGCATTTACATTAGAGATAGGCGCGGAACAGAAAATTCGAAACCGTACCGATCCTTAAATTAAAATTTTCAACTCAATCCCAGTTTGGTCTCAATACCAATAATTAATAATTCATAAAAGTAGCAATTTATTTGAATTTAGCAACGAATTCTCAAAGACTTTCTTTCAGTATAACTGGTTCAAATCGGGCATTTTGAACCATTTTAGTTTATAGACCCCACTAACCTGAACTCAAGCCAGACCCCATCTGTTTGAAAAAAAGGTAAGGCTCAAAAAAATTACTTAACTTACTTTTTAGTTAGTGAAGTATCCAAATTCGGTGTATGAAGAGTTCAAGAAGGAAAAAGTCAGCAGGTGATATTGCTTATTCCGTCGACATTTGATATAAAAGTGACTTGCAAGTTGTTTTTTATAGCATTTTTTTTTAATTAACCATGTTTTGGGACTCGAACTCAAGACATTAAGGACTGAACACGGACGACTGCATCTTGGCGCATACGAATATCAAGCACCTGCGTGACAGTGCATCAACTAACAGTAGAGAATAGTGTTGGGTAAAGGTTGTTCATTTCACTGAACAAGTGAACATGTTCTTCTTTCTTTTTTTTCTAAGTGAGTCAACTTACTCAAATTGCTGGTCAGTTGTGAAAATGGTATCTTGTTTTTGAATTAAAAGAGTCACCAATTCCAGCAAATCATCAAAAACTTGTTGATTCAGCCGAAGTAAGTCCCTGAAGTCCTTTGGCGATGTACTCCCAAATTCGTTCATTAGATGCTCATGTGTAAAAATTGGAGCTGTTCTAGGTCTATGGCGGAAGGTTGTGTAAGCGCACGTATTTTTGTTTTGTTTTGCCGACGGCATTTCTAAGGGGTTGGTTTCGCTTGCACTGACCGCGTTGTTGTTTTTGTTGTTTCAGCAATACGTTTTTGTTGTACACACATACGAAATTTGTGTGCATGTGCGTCTTTTACTCTCGCGCTAACTCTCCCACTCTCTCTCTCTAGCGCGCTTAGTTCAAAATGTTGGCGCCATACTTGTTATAGATACTTGCTAGATACCGCAACTCATACAAACTTTTTAATTTTTCGTTTTTGCGATCCAATGTCAGCTCCCAAGAACAATCGTTTTTTGCGTCACATGCGCCATCTATGATATCTATAAATCTTTGGTACAGCCCACAGAAAAACACTTCAAGCAAGACAAAGCAAGCTCACAAAGCGATACACACAAAACAACTCACACAGCAAGAGAGACTGAGCAGCTCAAAGAACACAGAACAACACTTAGAGCAAGACAGAGCAAGCTCACAAAGCGAGACAGACTTAACAACTCTCTGAGCAAAAGAGACCGAACAGCTCTTAAGCGCCCCATACGCACACCATTGCCACACTTGGTGTTTTTGCACCAAAAATGGTATTTTTTTTCCAGTTGGTGCACCGGCACTTTTTGATGTGAAACATCTTTAATTTCGGTACGGAAGATTTTATTAGGAGTAAAATTTGATTTCAGCGTCACGTGACGATGACGTCACTTGGGGAGTTGGTGGGTAGTGGGTGGGATGTAAATGGGAACAATGTGGGAAAAGAGTGGGAAGAGTGTGGGAACAATGTGAGAACAGTCTGGGAACGGTTATGTGTGGATGAACAAATGTGTGCAACGAAGATGAAGACCTTTCTTCGACAATATTTACCAGACAAACCACACAAATGGGGAGTGAAATTCTTCAATTTGTGTGGCTTTTGCTATAATTTTGAGAAATATTGCGGCACAGGAGACAACGTTGTTCGAACCGGCTCACCAGATTTGGTGCGGTAGCAAATGTTGTTGTTCGATTGTCACGCAATGTTCCGGATTTCAAAAACCAGATTATGTACTTCGACAAATATTGTATATCTCAAATCCCGGGGAATACTTTTTTTGGGAACTATTCACTCGAATTGCATTCCAAATTGTAAGCTGCCAACTGACAGCGACCTCAAGAAACAAGTGCGTAGATATTCTACTGTATTTTGTGGATCTGCATCAGGAGTCGAAATGTCTTTCACGGTTTGGAAGGACAATAAGGCAGTGCGACTTGCTTCGACTTACGCGGGCACAAAGCCTTTCCTGAATGAAACGAATTCAAAAGGTCAGGTTTCACGTTTTGTTAGCTCTGAAAAAAGTACTTTTCTTTTGGAGTTTTGTAAATTTAAGTTACTTTAGTTTTAATTGTAATTGCTTTAGTTTTATGAGACTTTCTTTATTTCCTTTATAATAACACGTGTAAACAACCTACTTTCCCAAAGCCGCCGATAGGCGGTCCAAGGTTTTTGTCCTATAAAACTCGATCCGTGCAATAGTAAAAATTTTTCCAGAACAAACCTTTACTTTCAAGACATAATGAACACAAAAATAATTTTTTTCTTGGCAAAAAAAAGTTTGGGCACTTTCTTTTCTCTTTGTGTATAGCCTAGCATATACAGCTGCTGTCACTTGAAAGTTTATATCCCTCTCGCTGTCTGAGAACCACTTTAACTTACTAAGCCCGGTAAATTGACATTTGTGCTTATAAAAAAGTATTTACACAAATGTTTAATATAGCCAAGAGTTAGCAGCTGTTGCTACTTCTTCAGAATTTGTACTTGCCCGCCGGAAGTGTTTACAAATGGGAGGGTAGAGGGAGAAATCAATGCGCTTACAAATTACAAATGAAATTACGAATTCCTCTTTTTCGCCCTTGTAGGTCATACTCGTACTGAAGGCGCTGAATTTATATGGCGGCACCCATTTGTCGGTCATCATACAAATAATAGCACATGTGGTGGCCTATACCAATTCCTGCATCAATCCCATTCTCTATGCTTTTCTCTCCGATAACTTTCGCAAGGCGTTCCGTAAGGTAAGCGAAATCAACAAGAAAGTAAAAGTACAAAAGGCTTTAATTTGTGTTTGTATTGTGATTTAGGTAGTCTGGTGTGGTAGTCCACCACCAATAATGACCAATCAACAGGCAACAAAGACAACACGAACAGCAACTGGCAACGGAACGTCCAATATTGAAATGCTCTAAGCAGGTAAGTTACATTTTGGAAAAGAAAAATGAGAAATTGATTAGAAAACTTTGTGAAGTTTTGGGAAAACTAAGACTAGCACCGCTTAAGGAAAATAAAGCGAAGCAAACCAGCTTCTTTGAACGGTGACTGAAAAGCTGTTTGCTGTCTTGGCCTCAGCTTCGGCATGCGTTCGGCTCGTGTATAGCCATGTCCGTCCGTCCGTCTGTTTCTATGCTATCTCCCAAGTCAGTTTTAAGCTATCTTTACGAAACTTTGCACTAAGTTTTTAAGTACAAATACTCTGCATATTTGTAGGAACCGGCCGGATCGGTTGACTATATCATATAGCTGCCAAAGGAACGATCGGACGAAAAAGTAGTTTTAGTGTGAAAAACTTGTTTGCTTGCAGCGCAAATGTCCCCAAACCTTGTATTTAAGTTTTCTATGCTTTCACATAATTCCACCAAGTTTGATGAAAAGTGGACAACTATATAATATAGTTGCCATGCAAAAGAAAGGTCTAAAAAAGTCTTTGTAAAAAAAGATTTTTTGTTTTCAATCCAATCGCTTCCAAACTTGATATTTATTAGTATAATATACTCCCACATAATTCTGCCAAGTTTGATTCAAATCGGATGACTACACAGAGAGGAAAAACCTGTTCAGAAATTAAGTTGCCTTCAACTTCATATAAGAACAAGATGTTGTCAAAATTATTGATAACAAATGTTTCAAATGTTCCTAGAATGAGTAAAGTTGCAATCGGATAGTTTTTGCTTTATACTACAACACCAAAATCAGTTTCCGGCAGAGAGAGAGCGAGTTGGCTCTCTTTTTGATCTCTCTCTTGTTTTTTTTTCCAACTTAACTTCTAGCTAGCTCAACCAAGTGTAAGTAGTCCTCTGGATGTGAATCGGAAAATGTGTGCAACGGCCGAATGAGCTGGCGCGTCATCCCATACGTTGTTCATTTAAGTGCAGAAGCCCGAACAGATTTTGTGTTTGTTTTTCTAAAAAGAAATAAATTAAACAAGTCGGGTAAAGAGGTGGGTCGTTGAAGTTTGTTGTACAGCGGTGTCCATCTGATCCTATGGAATATGGGTGGAGACCCACCTAGCATTTGGAAGATCATTAGGTGATTCCTCACCTTGGTAAGTCTTTTTCGAGCCCTTTTGATGATTAAAAAGAGATAAGTGTAATGTGCGATCTAAGGAAGACTCGAAAATGCCTCATGCAATTGCTCAAAATGTGATTCATTAAAAAACGACACGAAAAAGACTCGCAAATGACTCAAAAATGAGTCGAAACTGATCAGAAAAACGGGTTAAAAACGACTCTTCATGAAGAGTCGCGTCTAGGGTACCATTTTCTCCCGACAAAAGTATCATTTATGATCAGAAAGCGAGCGCATTTATGACTATTTTAATCAGACTGCGGACTCGAAACAGACTCGAGTGTGATCAGAAATTTCATAAAATGCTTGCTGGGAAAAAGCAGCAGCATTATTATCTAACGCTTGTAAATATTAGTTGCCGCGCCGGCTCCCTTCCCTTCCAATTCAATGAGGTTATGTCCCATTCCCTATTTCTCCGAGAAGCCCTCAAAATCAATAAAAAAATTTTCGCAGTCGATTATAAAACGTTCTTGAAACCGGAACAATATTAATTCAAATGAAGTTGTTAAAAACGGAACAAAAATTGTTCTTGATGTGAGAATATTGAACTACAACTGAGAAATACCGTTCATGCATAGTTTTTATAGTAACGTTTGTACTCATCTTGAGTCTAATGTTCTCGTTTTTTTCCCTCTGCTGCTATAGAAAAGATCGATCGAAAAAGTAGTTCTCGTGAGTAAAACTTTTATGTTTTCAATGGTCGAGTTCTTATACTTTCCAGTTGTGATTATTATGTGTTTCTACACAATTTTAGCGATTTGTATGAAAATCGGATGAAATTTATCATACAGCTGCCATATAACAAGCAAATGGTTGTGGGGATTTAAGCCACTTTAATTATTTGATGTAAAACACAGTTTGATTCGGTTTATTGCTGTGGCGTCTAGCCGGTACGAATTAGAATTAGAGAATAGATATCAAGGAATGGGCGAAGTTAGAGATGTAAGAGCAAAAAAACCGCGCTCCCATCGAGTAACGAGCCGTTAGTAATGCAAGAACCAGTGTATGAACTGGACACATGGACAGCATGAGCTGCAACAGGATGTGGGCAGCTGGACGTGAAAAGGCGGCGACAAACGGGGAGTCGAGCTTGAATCTATGTATGTGTGTGTGTGCGAATGCGCCAAAATGCGTTGCTGGTTCACAATTCGTAGAAGAAATTCCATTGTTCAATACAACATCGTGGCTGCTGTTGCAGGATGCGAATGCTCAAGTCCAGATCGCAAGCTGTGTGCTCTTCCATGATTCTGTCTCTCCATGAGCGACAAATCGCATTTTGTGTGTGTGTTAGAACGCGCCAAAATGTGTGTAAGTGTATGCTGTAGATGCAGTGTTGCCATTTTAGCTATTTAGTTGCTAGATCTAGCAATTTTAAAAGTGGAAAAGCTATTAAATTTTTTAAAATCTGGCAATTTTAAAATTATGTTTAGCTATTTTTAGCAATTCTCTACTTTCGAGTCGTAGTGCAAAATAATGACTAATGAATTCTTTTGAAAGCCGAGCCCTTTACAACGCCTTAGATGTAAATAAATCAGTAATGAATTAGGGTATAATCATTAGAAATAGCTCCAGTTCATGAGTGTTTTCTCTTAATTTGTACGCCTAATAAAGAACGCTCTGCCAGTCTCAAATTCATTACGAAAAATCCCGTAAGGAAAGCCATGTTTTTAGTACCATTTCTTTCAAATCAAGGCTGATTTCAGTACTAAGCCCACCTAACGGGTTCTGACACTAATGTGGACCATTCAAAATGTTCAACCTGAAGACGTTAAATGAGATTTTAAGCACTCAGAAAAAAAACTGATACCCTAATATCTATTTGGAATAGATATGGTCATATTTTCAGCTGCATTAGATGAAAATTCTAAGATGAATTTAACATTAAATGGATAGTTGTTGGGTTTAGCAAATAAACTATACACGACCTTGAGCCGGCTAGGAACTTTTTCTTAAATTAAATGTATATTTTACTATCCTACTATGGATACTGAATTTATCCGATGGTTCATCAATAAATATTCTTTTTTGTCTGTGCATTAGGATGGTTTTAAGAACTTTTATTTGCTTTATTATTTAATATTATTTTGATCAAATGGACTACACAGATTTAGCAAATGTCCCCTCTTTGATTTGTAGGCAAAATATTTTGGTTAAATTTTAACTAGCCGAAAGTTCACTGAAGATGCTTTTGCTGCTTACGGCGAAATCACAACCTTCCCGTTTAGCTCAATACTGAAAGTAACCAATAGAGATTCTGTCTCCAGGCTGTTTGCAGACCACATTTTAATTATTATTGTAGTCTTAACTCCTTGAATAGTATATTTGTGTAATTTTTGTTTTGACTTTTAGCTACTTTTTAAGCCACTTTTTTTTTGTATTTTTAGCTATTTTTAGCAATTATTTTTTGCACATTTAACAACTTTCGGTCCTCATATTCTGGCAGCACTCTGTAGATGTCGTCAGCATGTGTGTGTATGACTGTGCGGGCTGCGGGCGTGTGAGTGTTTGCAGGTAGCACACTTGCCAAAAAAAGCCTCAAATCGCTGTTTCCTTTGAGGATCCTCGCCTTAGCTAACTTGATTCTGCCTGAACCTGTTGAGCAACAGTTGCACCTTGACATGAACCTGACAATGACGTCGTTGCATTGGTGTGCGTGTGTGTTAGTGTTTGCTGGGCGGCATCAGAGAACTGTTATAGGAGTTTGCGTGTTTTGCAATCGTCGCGGGTCACCACTTAAGCTTCTTTGTTTTAGTTGTCACTTTAGTTGAAGTGTTTAGATAGGTGTAACTAACTATATTGAATATAACTTAACTGCGCGATGCGCCAACAGCGCCGCGGAAGCCAAGCCAGCCAGAAACTGATCGCGCGTTAGGGATGGTGCAAGCTGCACAACCTCGCTGCTGCGTGATAACGATGATAAGAGTGACCAGAGCTGCCACAATGGTCAAAGTAGTGGCGCCATGTATAGCTGAGTTTGCGTAATATCTCTGCTTAAATTGTTGGTTTAGATAGATCTCTTTAAATACATAGCGGACGGAGAGGAACTTATACAAACTATAGAAGATAAGGAACAACAAGAAACAGCGCGGACATGTTTCTCATTACTAGTGAAAGACGCCAAATCAAAAAACAGAGAGAGCACAAGAGATCGTGCAATACTTGACACAGTGGAACAAACACGTAAATTTCTAAAGAAGAACGACAATATTTTAATTTAAAATGCAGACAAAGGGAACAAGACGGTGGCAATGGAAAAGGATGACTATAGGAATAAAATGATGGACATATTAGGGGACATGTGCACATATAGGAAATTAAGGCAGGATCCAACAACAAGACTGCAAAATAAAAACAACAGTTTGGTAGACCAACTGTTTAAGCTAGACATCATTTCTAAGACAGAGAAAAACAAGGTAACGACAAGTACGGCGCTACCTCCTAGAATTTACGGTCTTCCAAAAATTCACAAAGAATGCAAACCACTTCGACCAATTTGCTCATCATTAGGTGCACCTTCCAGTGGACTATGTAGATACATAGCTAAAATATCAAAGAACATCATTGCGGACTCCATTTACAATGTTAAAAATTCAATTGAATTTAAACAACGGACCAATGACGTTCAGATTTCGGAAGAAGAGAAATTAGTCTCATTTGACGTAGTATCTCTATTCCCGAGCATCCCCATAGACTTGGCATTAGAAATCATTAGGAATAAATGGACTGCAATAGAAGAATACACCAAAATACCGAAGCCATTGTTTATGGGAATGGTTAAATTTTGCATAATGGAAAATAGGTATTTTAAGTTCGAGAACCAACTATATACACAATTGAAAGGACTGCCAATGGGTTCCCCAGCATCCCCGGTAATAGCAGTCATTGTGATGGAAGAGCTTCTGGACCACACAATGAAAAAACTTAGGCACCCACCAAGACTGCTAACCAAATATGTTGACGATCTGTTTGCCATTATCAAGGAAACCGAGGTTCATGAGACATTAGAAGCACTAAACTCTTTCCATAGAAATTTAAAATTCACCACCGAGACAGAAATAGATGGAAAACTTCCATATTTAGATTCCACTATCAACAGACATGGAAACAAACTTAAAATGAAATGGTACACGAAACCCACAGCATCAGGACGAATAATAAACATCTACTCCATACACCCAAAAAATATGATAGTAAATACGGCTGCTAGCTGTATTCAAAGGATGCTGAACATAAGCGACGAGATTTACCATAAGGACATCATTTCCGAAATTAAGCTAATACTGACGAATAATGACTTCTCCATGAAGATTATAAAATCATTAATTGGTAGAAACAAGACAATAAAACCAAAAGACGACAAACAACCAAAATCATATAGGTGCCTCACATACGTTCCGAAACTCTCAGAGCGCTTCGCAAAATCGGAATGTTTCAACAGACACAACATACAAATAGCCCACAAACCCACAAACACAATGAAAAATTTTTACAACAAGACGAAATCCAAAATAGAAAAAGCCGACAAAAGCAATGTTATATATAAAATACCATGCAATGGAGATTTAGAGAACAGGTGCAATAAACTTTACATTGGAACAACAAAGTCTAAACTTAAAACAAGGATTTCACAACAAAAATCGGATTACAAGCTCCGACACCAAACGACAAATCAAAAAATAGCACTAGCAACCCACTGTATGGAGAGCGGACATTCACCGAATTTTGAAGGAACAACAATTTTACAACAAGAGAGCAATTACAGGAAGCGCTTTACTCTAGAAATGCTACATATCATTGACACGCCAACAGACAAGAGACTAAACTACAAAACTGACACTGAAAACTGCGCCCACATATACAGACATCTATTCAATAGGCAATAATTTAGTACTGAACTCCACGTCAAGCGGTACAGACGTGTTATAAATTGTATGTAAAAAATGTTTTTTGAAGTAATGTGATAATTGGTAAATTGTTTTTGTAGTGTCCCTGAAGACGGATGCCGAGGCGCATTCGAAATATATCGGAAACAAACCAGAAACACTGAGTTTTTCTTCCCGACCTAGAGCCAGCTAACATTTACATTCTTAAATTGATCAACGCTAAAATGATGAAAATATTATATAATTTTATAATTTTTATTTTATATAATTTTATATAAATTTATTATATATTATATAATAATATTAACTATATAAACTTTGGTTGAGCCGAAGTTAGCTTTCCTCTATTTTTACAAGCTATACAGCCATGTTCTTAATTCTACTTCCACAAATATTATGCGATTTTAGTACTGGATTTGGACTTTAAATCACAAACATTTTGTAGAAGTGGAATTGAGAACATGGCTGTATATTACTCATACGTGGGCTACTTTTTATATTTCCAAAATTGAAGCAAAAAACGAAGATATTTCATTAGAAATCTATTTAATCACTTAAGCACTTTAACCTTGGCTACTTTAAGTGTGATCAGGTCTGATAAAGATATAGATTGCCATTATTAAAGATCTTGACATTTTTAACGGAACTTTTTCCAAATCCAAAACTAATTTACTCATTTCATTCTTTTCTTTCTTACAGCTTGGACCCCACAATAGGAGGATTATGTTGATTTGAAATATTTTTTTTTTTTACTTAAATTGAAAACCATTGTATTACATTAATGGAAAATGTGGCGCGCATGACTAATAACAATATGCTCCTCTTGTCTGGTCCGGAGTGACCGATTTCAAAAATTTTCCTTATGGAATATTGTCTGTAGCTTGATCAAGATCAATGTACTCGTAGTTGAAAATTATATAACATATTCAATGAATGTTTGTACTTTGTGTCTAAGTAAATGTTTAGCCATTAAGAGCATAATCTAATTTAATACAAAATTTGGAAGCATGACGGAAATGGGCAACGATGTGATTTATAGCAAAATGGATTGACAGAGAGAGCGAGTCCAGCCGAAAGGTTTAGTCTTAAGTCTTTAGGATTACAAAATACTTTTTTTTTTTAAAGGATTTAATGAAATTCAAACATGGAAAAAAACTATTTATCGAAACATATGTATACACTCTTGTAGGTATATATTTTATTACTCTAAAAAAAAAAAACTTGAAAAAGTCATTTATTAAATATTCGTATTACCTAAGTACCACAGCTCAATGACAGAAACAAGGAGCGTGACACTATAGTCTAAGTACACATAATATAGCAAATTTTTTCAACTATGTCTTTTAATGAAATCAAATTTTTTATAGATGAACCAGAGTTTTTGGCTAAACTTGACTTTAATAGGTCTGATTTCTGAACTTCCTTCGCATAAACTTGCAGATAACAGAGTATATTGTAAGCTTACTTGTCACATAATTGCTATCTACATGATGAGAAATCGGCTTTAAAGCTGCCTTGGCACTTGTCATATATTGTTAAATGATGTAGATGATGGAATAGGCCATCTGGCAAGCTTCTATTTGATAAAAGATTCACTTAACAGATAAAACTAACAAGGTTTGCGGACATTCTGCAATCACAGTTGAGCTACGTTTACACAGGCAAATAATATGCCCAAAATTTTATGAATACTTCGCTAAATAGTCCAAATTATAAACCTTGACGGCCATATTTGATCAACTTATTTGCGTATGGAATCATTGGTATTGTTTTAGGTACTGCAAAATCTGCAATTATGGATATATAGGTAAATTAACTTCAAAATTTGGGCAAAATATTTGCCTTTGTGAACATTGCTTTAGCATAGAACTGTAAATCTTTCCCTAAAACATATTTCGATTTCCAATATGCGCAAATATTTTTACCTAACAAACCGTTTGGAGACAAGTTTAACTACAATCTGTTAAATTGAATGCAATGCGATCTCGCTGACATGTCGATAAATGGACCCGCTATCGGTCGTTGCAGTATAGTTTTCGAATTCAATCAAATTCCATTAGGAAGATTGCGCCTCAGACTTGTGTTGCAAATACTAAAAGTTCACAAAAATGATAACCTGAAGTTAGGTTTTTACGAACGTTCGTCTGGGGACTAAAAATATAAAAATTATTCCTACGACAGATCTCCCACACTCTTCCTACACTGTTCCCACACTCCTCTCACACTGCTCCCAGACGTTTCCCACACTTTTCCCACACTGTTCCCACACTTTTCCCACATTCTTTCCACTCTGTTCCCACACAGTTCCCACACTCTTCCCACCTTGTTCCCACACTGTTCCCACACTCTTCCCACACTCTTCCCATACTTTTCCCACACTCTTCCCACACAGTTCCCACACTTTCCCCACACTGATCCCACACTTTTCCCACATTCTTTCTACTCTGTTCCCACACTCTTCCCACACTGTTCCCACACTCTTCCCACACCCTTCCCACACCCTTCCCACACTTTTCCCACATTCTTCCCACACTCTTCCCACATTCTTTCCATTCTGCTCCCACAGAAAATAACAAAACAATATATGAATGACGTCAGCATCGCGTGACGCTGAAATGAAATTTTAGTCCTACTAAAATCTTTCGTACCGAAATTAAAGACGTTTCACATCAAAAAAATGTTTTTGACCGAAACCTTTTCTACTTATTTTTTGCTCCGGTTCAGTTTCGGGTTCAGTCACAAAAAGTTTTTCTGCTCCGGTTCAGGTTGGGTTGGGACTTCCCAAAAATGCCGGAGTCTGTGACTCCAGAACGGTTCAACTCCGAACCAGTTTGCAGCCCTGCTCAAAATAATCATTATTTTTCGAAAGTTGGCGACCGTGAAACAAAGACAGTTAATATGACCATACACAGAAAACAAAATCCGAGATATCCGGGCTGAAATCAATCCTACACGATGTCAAAAGTTCTCAAACCAAGTACGAGAAGGATTGATTTGAGCACGGAATTTTTAATCCCGGAATTCTTGTCTTGATCCCGACTTTAGCTCACACTGGATTGATTTTATCTTGTTACTCGAGCTCGATTTGATCCCTCAGTCGGATCCTATGAGGAAGGTTCAATATTGATTTAAGCTCGATGTTCAAACTTGATTTGATCTCGAAGTCAGCTTGGTGCAAGTGTACCCGAGACTAAATTGAGCTCGATACTCGATCTACATTCAATCCGAAAAATGATTGCATCAAAAACGACATGAGATTGAATTTAGCTCGATGTTTAAACACATTTTGACCCCAAAAAAGCAACTCACAAGAACTCCATGCTACTTTTTTATCGACTTTTTTGATTATCATACCAGCAAGTTCTAGCCGGCTCATGGTCATTAGTTTGCATACAACTGTAAAAACAGGACACAAACAATATTACAATGGAGGCAGGTCGCTATTGAAGTCTCTTCTATAGACTTGACCCATCAACTGCAATTCAGCAGCTACCTTCTCATGCTGGAAGTGCTATAACTGGTAACTTCCAAGGCAACCCACGCCACCAATAACTGCTGTGCTGACAGAAATATTTGTATATGTGTGTGTACCCATTAAGCCTGAGAGAGTTTTTCACTCTCAGTTTCTTTTCGCTCTTTCGCTTTGACAGCGGAATTCGGTACTTACTTTAATCTCGAGTGAGGATCATTTGATTTTCAAGTAGGATCCGATTGATCCAAGCCTTTGAGGATTGTTCTGATCCTTTTGTGCTTGATTCAAGTGGATCCAGTACGACTTGTACTTGAAATTTCAATCCGAAGGTCGAGAACAAATCCATTTTTTTTTTTGACTTGATTTTAGCTCGCCTTTTTTTTCTGTGTAGTGGTGTAATCGACTGCTTTTCCGGGTTTATGGGCTTATATAATATTTATACACCATTAACACACGCGTTTCCATTTACACACGGTTTACAATTTTCAATGTCATAACGGGGTTTGTTCTGTCTGTCTTGTTCATTTTATTTACAACGTCTGTCTGTCTGCTACTCTCGGTCGCGTCATCAATTCATTTTTGCAGTGTGGCCATCGTCTTCGTCTTACCTTAACGCTAAAATAATAATTTGGAAACGATTTTTAGTTTAATTTTGGCTTTAAATCCACATGAAATAGGCATCAGAGTGACGTGCGAGGGATGTCTACCGGGAATCACAAGAATTCAGAATTTATACCGAATTTTTGAATTGGACAAATAAAATTTGATAAATTTAATTCAGAGAAATTATTGATTCATATTTAAATTTTACCAACTAAACTTAGCCTGAACCTCTGGTTTTATTTTTAAGTTAAATCTGATTTATCAAGGCAACCAATATTAAAACAATATTCACATAAATATCGATGTTTTTTTTTTGTTAAAAATAACTAGAAAGTATTTAATAACATACAAAATTATGTAAGTTAATTAAGAATTTATTATCATTGATAATTTTTCGTTTTAAATTTTTGTTGTTTGCTTCGGCCTTGCCGAACTAAAATGTTATCGTAAGCCTAATGATTAATCAAAATATTTACATAATGTTGTGTATGTTTTATTTAATGATAAATGTTATCAAACCGTTACACAACAACTAGTGCATTTGAGTGTGTGCGTGTATGTGTGCCCCTTTAATGCATATGTATTTGTAAATGTAACCTACTGCATTCCTAGCACAGTTGTGGAATTGAACAAAAATATTTGAATTTAAACTAAAAAGAAAACAAATGAACAAAAACCAAACCAACTCACAAAATGAACAACTATTGTAAGTTTCATGAATTGTACTTTTTTTTTACATAAATATATACATATATTTAAATTGTCTAACCCAAGTTGGTGTAGGGTATAGCCCAATCGTGAAAATGACAAAATAAGAAATGTGTTTTTTTTTTTTGGCAGAAATGCAAAACAAACCCATGAATTATGTAACCTCTTATATAAATGTATATGAAAATTGTGCAACAATTTCAATGACATTATGATATTTGCATATGTATAAATGTATGTACAATAAATTTGATTATGGTGTTAATAAAACTTATGCATGTCTGACACACCAGCTTAGTGTGTTGCTCATTGGGAATGGGGTGACCGTTGGGCTGTACAGCGTTATCTTCAGGGAATTAAGCCAGTTCTGGTAGTTTTTATTTCGCTTAAACGGTAAGTTTCAATAATACTTCACTAAATGGTTAGGCAACCTACTCATATTCGACTTAAATCAATTTTTGTGTATTAAATTTTTGGTCATAAATTGAATATATGACATTAACAATGTTTTCAGTCGAAGCTGCAAACCTGTGAAATTCCAGAGGTTTTATTTATCTAACCTAAGCTTTTGCTTTGAAGCTTGGTCCATAGATTCTTGGAAAATAAGACTTATTTTTGTTGAAATGGAAGCGTTCAGCTTACGAAGCTATTTAAAACGTAAATCAATACCCAGTGATTGGAAAGGTACTCAATTTGCTTACCTAGACAACAAAAAAATCTTACTTCATAACAAATATTTTTACAGTTATACATTGATATCACAAGTGTAGAGAGTAGAGGGTTGGTCCAAGGACACTTCCTTGAGGCACACCAGCGTGTATTACCCTCACGCTGGAAACAGCCCCTTCCAATGCTACCGAAAAGGTCCTGTCCGATAGAAAGCTTCTCACAAGGGTGTATAGTTGAGACGGTAAGATGTTTTTTACCTTACATAGTAGTTCAGCATGCCACACTCTATCAAAAGCCTGCCTTATGTCCAGGTTGACCGCAACCACGTACATAGCTGCCATAGAACGATCGGTCGAAAAACTAGTATTAGTGAGACAAACTTATTTGTTTTCAATGCAAACGCCCCCAAACCTCTTTTTTTATGAGTTTTCTATGCTTTTACATAATTCCACCAAGTTTGATGAAAATTGGACAATAATACAGTATAGCTGGAATACAAAAGATATGTCTGAAAAAAAGTCTTAGTGGGAAAAACTGGTTTTCTTTCCAATGCTATCGCTCTCAAACTTGTTACTGATCAATATTATATGCTACCACACAATTCTGCCAAGTTTGATCCAAGTCGGATGACTATAGCGTATAGCTGCCATAGGAACGATCGGTCGAAAAAGTAGTTCTAGGTAGGAAAACTTTTTTGTTTTCAATGGTAGCGTCTTTTTAGTTTCCAGTTATGAATATTATCTGTTTCTACACAATTTTGGGGAGTTTGTCAAAATCGGATGAATATATCTTATAGCTGCCATATAACAAACTGACAAGCAAATGGTTTAGCTACGAGGTTTTATAAGTAACTAACTTTATTGAATATAACTTAAGCTAACAATTATCGTCAAGTCGAACGGAGCGATGCAGGCCGAAGCCAAGCCAGAAACTGAGCGCCAGGGATGGCGCAAATTGTCATTCTGCTATCGCGTTACGGATGGTGCTCGATGAATGGTGTAACCAGAGGTGGCCAGGGCTGCCACAGCTGCTTTTGACAAATACGAAAGACTTTGGTTGGTTTTGCGAATAATTATTAAAGCGCAACTAATCAAATAATTTATTCATTTGATGCAACATATCTAGAAATATAATATTGTTTACATTTCCAAAACTAATTTTACTTGTCAAAATTGTTTGGGTGGTGAATTTTGCTAAATCTCCTGACAAAACACGAGAGATTTGAAACCAACCGAAAGAGATTTCTGTGACACCGAGAATTGGTTTTGGTTTGGAATTTGGTTGGAAGAGATTTCTGTGACACCGCTGATAGAAAGAATAAATGATGTCCATTAATGAAGTTAGATAGAGGACACTTAACTCAGTGTTCCTCAACATAAGATTCATTTAGAAAGAATAAATGGTGTGCATTAATGAAGTTGAAAAAATGACAATCAGCCTTGTTACACAAAAGTTTTTCGAAAGTGCAATTGATTCGTGTTCTGGTCAAAGAAAGCCGAGACACTTTTGCGGACTCAAAGGATTTGCATTTTGGCTAGTGAAATTTAAAGTCAAGTGCAAAAGGTCTAGACCGATAAGGGAAGGGGTAATTTTGAAATTTCCTTCATAATTGAATTAACTCATTTGGCGCAAATTGGCGTTTCATTTATGCAATATCCTTGAGATATCCTATAAAATCCATTTTTGATAAGCATTTTTCAAAATTGCAATATCTCGGGCATCAGAGTAGCTAGAGAAATGATATAAAGAGCCAGATACAGAAAATAGAACAAAGTTTTCGAAAATTAAAAAAAACTGGTGACACACTGAAAAATTTTATATATAATAAAAACAAGAAAGAAAGTCGGTCAAGCCCGACTATAACATACTCTGTACCCTTAACGTCTTAGCTGGCATTTGCTCACGAGTTATACGCGCTCATCTCTAAGTTTCACTCTCTCTCTCCCTCTCTCTCTCTCTCTCTCTCTCACTAAGATTGCCGTTCAATAGAATGCTGCGGTGGAGGGTGGGGTGGTGCTGGGTGTTTACTGGCCGTTTTTTGCTCATAACTTGAGTATCGTTCATCCGATCTTTATCATTCCTTCAGCAAATCGATAAATAATTTTGTTTACAAGGTACGTTGTTATCTCTAGAAGGTACGAACGATCTGTCTTCAAAACTGTAGGAGATATGAAGTTTTTTCCAAATTGCGGGGGCGGGAGTGGGCGTGGCAAAAATTGAAAATAAACTTGATCTGCCTGCAAGTATAAGAAATATATGCCCCATACATGTCAAACCTCTATCTCTTACCATCTCTGAGATCTCTTCGTTCATACGGACGGACGGACGGACAGACGGACAGACGGACATGGCTATATCGACTCGGCTGTTGATGCTGATCAAGAATATATATACTTTATAGGGTCGGAAACGATTCCTTCTCCCTGTTACATACTTTTGCACAAACTTAATATACTCTATGTACCTTCGGTACAGAGTATAAAAAATATATAATGAGATGGTTTTGTTAGCTCGCGTTGTAGCGCCACCCTAAGACTTTTCCTGGAATTTCCTTCAACCTTTAAGCAAATTACCAGAAAGTTAAATTTTAGCTACTTAGTTTAATAGGTGTTACTAACTTTATTGAATATATCTTAACTGCTAACAATCATTGTTCGATCGTACAGCGGAATTGAATGAAATGAATGTCCGGGGTGATCATCTACAGGATTTGTACAAGTCCCAACGTGGAGGAAACCTTTTGTATAATTCTCGCTGTGATGTTTTTTGTTGGTATCGCAGTTAGGTCGACGAACTATTTCCATTGAGTGTAGAAACTGATGAATCTGTAGTACTGAGCATGTGCACCGAGTACAGATTTGCGAAGTTGCGTCGATGGTAACTTCGGTTGATGTCGTTGCTTCGAGTGGGCGTCGATAAGCAAGTTCGCCCAAGCCGGGTTGAAGTTGCAGAGCCAATAGTTCTGGGCTTGTGGACTTTCGCTTGCCAGTCGTTGTGAGCTTCGTTTGCCACTCGTTGTGGACTTTAGTTTGCCACTCTTTGGACTTTGGACTTTGTGTTGAGTTCGCGAACTCGATAGACTCAGGCTGGCATCAATTGCCAAACAAAGAGCGTCTCGAGTTGTAGCAGATTGCTAGTGGTCGATCAGGTATGGGGATCGTTTTGCATGAACACGGCGATGATGCGATGAAGATCCAAATTCAGCTGGGCGATGTACTTTTACAGTAGTAGGCACGATCGTCTGGCAGGCTGCGTACAATGGAATTCGGCGGAATTAGTGAATGTCGAATACATGCACGTGCAGGTTCGGCTGCATACAATGTGACCAACCTGAGATCGGTTACGTATAGTTGCAGAGTCGGCTGAGTGGAGTGTAAATCGGCGGAATTGGTGACTGATTGACCAATGTAGCGATTGTGGACATGCAGGTGCAAGCAATAGTTGTGGGCAGCATGGACTGCAGCACGATGTGGACAGTTGGACGCGCAGGACAGGGGCGACATTCAGGAGGTCGGTGTCATTTGCACAAAAAAAGTGAGAAAGTCGGTCAAGCCCGACTATAAGATACTCTGTACCAGTTAATGCCGTCGCTCGCATTTGCTCGCTCGTTATACGTGATATTCGCGAGACTGACCTCAGTGTACCCAAGATTGGTGACCTAATCAATAAACAGGCAGATTACGTGGAGAGACTAAGAAGTCACCCCAACACACCAGCCATAAGACTCCTGCGCAGACGAAAGAAAGCAGGAAGTAGAGTAAGACGACGCCTCAAAAAACTTTTCCCTAGAGAGCTTCCCAACAGACAAATCTACTAACTTAGCAACTACCTCCCATTCAATAAACTTGACACCAAATATATAACATTTTATATCATCACAAAACAACTCGCTCATATTCAGACACATTACACCTGCAATCAAACTTACAAAAACAAATAAGTTAAGAGAATATCGACACAATCTAAATTAAGTTGCCAAATTTACACAAGGTGACAGAAAATTTAGAAACAAAATAAATAATAAAAAAAAAATACATTGATATAAGGAACTGGAAGAGCTTAAATTCAAACAAGAAAGAAAGTTGGTCAAGTCCGACCATAACATACTCTGTAACAGACAGCGGCTTCGTTCGATTGCAAAGCGCTCACACATTATTCAACACCCAAATAAATAGGCTTCGCGCTCTATTCATCAAACTTGCATACTCAACATGTTCGCAGCAGAGTTTTATTCGAACCAATTGTTGGCTCTCTGATCATAATCATGTTCGCCTTTATTCCAATCAGTTCGGTTGATTGTTCGTTTGGCTCAACGACGATTGTTTATGTCTCAGCCTCCAGTGTATTGAACAGGGCTCTGCGGCAGCGACGTCGACACACCGACAGTATACGTGCTTACGAGCTTATACTGCTCTCCTTTGCAACAACAAAGATGTGCTAAATGAGCTCGCTCTCGCGTAGCTAAACCAAAATGTAGCCAAAATGTGCATGTGTGTTTTGCCGACCCCTGGAATAAACTCTTGCAAAGACGCATAGGCGCTGCTGGCAGATATGGAAAAAGAGAGAGAGAGCAATGTTCTGGCATTGCTCACGATGCGCTGGCCAGTCAATTCTGAGTTTTTTTCGATCGAACACACAATGCTTTTGCCGGTATGCATCTGATTATATTCAATACTGAGTTTTGTTCGATTAATAAATAAAAACATACACGTTGGATGACATAACTCTAGCTCAGCCGCTCGATGCTATTGCGTTGTGAGTTGAATATATTCAGCTCTGAGTTTTGTTGATTGATTAAATGTGAGTAAGAATTTTTGTGTATGAGCCAATCAAGAAAAAAGTGATTTTTGCAGTTCTCTGCTCTGTACCCCCAAAGTTTGTATATATCTGTTCAATTTAAGTTAGAAGCCACACAAAAGCCATAAAGTGTGTGAAGTGCTGCCCATCGCCGTTGCGGCCAGTGCTACCCATCATATTTGCTTGCTTTCCTTATAACTCGGCTATCGTTCATCCGACCTTCACAATTCTTTTGGCGGATCGATAAATAATACTAATTACTAAATATACGTAAAAGTTACGAACCGTCTATCTGCAAAACTGTGAGAGATTTCACTTTTTTTCGAATTGCGGTGGCAGGAGGTTGATATGCCTGCAAGTATAAGTAGTATATGTCCCATACATGTCAAATCTCTATCTCTTACTATCTCTGAGATTTGTGCGTTCATACAGACGGACAGACAGACAGACGGATATGGCTATACTGACTCGGCTGTTAATGCTGATCAAGAATATATATTCTTTTTAGGGTCGGAAATGATTTCTTCTCCCTGTTACATACTTTTGCACAAACTTAATATACTCTGTGTACCTTTGCTACAGAGTATAAAAACAACAGTCAGCGAGCCTCGATCGCCCAAAATGCAGCTGTTGCGCCGTCTGTGCGAGCGTCTTGTTGGCTCCGTTCTCCGATTCCCATTGACTTTGTTATTGTTCACAATTTGACTGGCGCCAATTGCGGAAAAAAAAATCTCGGAGCAATTTAAGCAAGGGCTTGCCCACCGCAGGTACAGAGTATATACAGAGGACAGCTATAGCTACAGTGGCTTTCGGCTGATTCTAATGATTTTTTACAGGTGAATTGAATATACAGGATATAAACAAGGACTTAAGCTTAAAGTAACAGAATATAGAATGTATATAGAATTGAAATAAATACTAATTAGAGCAATTGAATAATATTAGATGATTTAAGGAATTTCATTATATCTAGAAGGTTTTTTGGAGATGGATCTGTATCTTTGCAGTGAAATGCACTCGCTTAGGACGTGATCAATTGTGAGAGGTTCATTTGTGTTGCAGAGGTGGCAGTTGTTACTATTGTTTTGTAAGAGTCGATATTCGTGGGTGAGTCTTGTATGTCCAAGTCGCAGTCTGATATGTTTTACCAGTTCTTTTCTTGGTAGGCGACTGATTTCTGTCTGCTTGAGGTAGTGGTCGATATTCTTTTTGCTCGGATTTAAGGACTGGTACCAGAGTGAAGTGTGCTGTATTAGGTTTTTTGTTAATATTTGAAAAGGCGTGTTCTATTTATATATTAATGTCTGTTTTATTAATGTTTGAGGATGTGATTAGAGGTGATGTTGTTGCTCTTTTCGCTATTTCGTCAGCATATTTATTGCCTAATATTCCAACATGACTAGGTATCTCAAGGATTTTGATTTTTGGGAAGTAACTAATTAAAAGAGTTCTTATGGTTGCTGGATCTTCTTCTTCTTCTAGTTCCAGTCCCGAGTGGGACATAGGGCAACAAGGTCATAGGGCATTGCTGGATAAAAGGACGAATTGTTTATGTTCTGAATAGCATCGACAGCTGATAATGAATCGGAGCATATACATATTTTCCCTGATTTTTTAACTGCTATTTATACTGCTAGTAAAGCTATTATCTCTGCAGTATACACAGATGAATAGCTGGGCAAAGTCGCGAGCTTGAGAACTTCCTTCTCAGTGGTTATTGCATATCCTGTTACTTCTTTGTTTAAAGATCCGTCGGTGTGTATAAATGTATGGTTACTTAATTTGTGTTTTGTTTCGTTGAATTCTCTTAAGAAGATGTCTTTGCCTGTATTAGATTTAATATAGGATCTAAGGTGCCTATCTATTGATTCTTCTTTAAAGTGCCGGGGGGGTGGTCCTTTAGACAGAACTTTGGTTACACAGGGCTTTATATCTAATGTAGAGCAGACATTTATAGATTTGTGAAGGGCAGAGGTCCTGAATCTTTTAGTTTTGTTCTTTGCGATATTTTTTGTTATTTTTCTCAGGGGCGTGCCACATGACTGCTCTACTGGTAAGCAAGAGTCGAGTGAACTCTACTAAGCTGTGTAAGCTGTGGGATAGAATAATTGATAATTGAGAACACAGCTAGGAACTTCGTCCGGACCAGAACAGAGGGAAGTTTTTACGAGCTTAAGATATTCCAACACAGTGCTTTCATCAGCGACTGGCATGAAAATGCCTTCCGAGTGCGGAATAGAGTAAGGGTAATGAGTTGAAGTTTTATACGCAAAAAATCAGCAAATAAGTTGGAAATGTCAGCATTGTTGCATGCGGTGGTAGTATTTTACCGAAGAGAGGGAGGAAAAGGAGTTTTACGTTTATGGTTGACAAATGAAAAGAATTGCTTCTGGATGGACATTGGAACGAAAGTGAGTTATTTGACTAGGAACTATAAATAAGTTTACCTTAGCAGAAATTGTTTTAGAATTGAGTAAGAAAACGTTGGCCCCCACTGACGGAACTTCTTCATGCTGAACACTTTTCAAGAAAGTCGACCGGATCCTTGGCAGCTTAACCATACAGAGCACTCTTAAAATATTGAACCAAATTTGTATTATTTAGTCCTGTTCCGAATTCAGAACTATTTCAAAAAGTAGTTTCTTGTTACGATTTTATCAACAGCTGTCGGGATAGCCTGTGCACTTGTTTATGTATATCCACTGTCATCAGAGTTGTCACCTAATCTATATTACTCTTTAAATCCATTCACCTAAATCCATTTAATTTCATTTAAAGGGCTGCAAACTGGTCCGTAATAGAACCCCGCAGAACAGATTCGGTTCTGGTTTTTTAGGTCCATCGAACTGAACCACCTATTAACTTGCAAACCTAAGTACTAAGTACCTGTTTGGGAAAAGGTTCGGTTTAGAAAAATTACTTATGTCGAGTATATTAAATTTATGCCACTGTATGTAACAGGAAGAAGGAAGCATCTCAGACCCTGTAAACTATCTATAGGTACTAAGGGCGAACAGGACTTTTCGGAATCGGTTTCGAAATATACGGTTTCGTGTATATCTACAGCAACCAGAGCTGTCACCAACTCTAGATTTTGATTTTGATAATTTATTCACTCCTTAAATCAATTTAATTTCATTCAAAACAGTATTTATAGCCTTGCAGAGGGTATATTAAAACGCATAGAAGGAAGCATTCACGACCACATAAAGTATATATATAGAAGCGAAGCCAGAAACTAAATGCGCTTTAGGGATGGTGCAAGCTGCACAACGTCGCTGCTGCGTGATCACGATGATTAGTGTGGCCAGAGCTGGCACAGTACTCCCCCTTCAGTGACCATGTGGAAACATACGATCTTCAAGTTTTGAGTCTAGTCGGAATGTATGTCCGTGGTGAGCATCTACAGGACTTGTACAAGTCCCAAAGTGGAGCAAAACTTGCTTATAGTTCTCGCTGTAATGTTTGTGTCGTAGTTGAGTCGATGAATTGTTTACGTTGAGTATGGAAACTGTTAAATACGTAGTACTGAGCATGTGTACCGAGTACAGATTTTCGTAGTTGCGTCGATGGTAACCTCGGTTGAGGCCGTTGCTTCGAGTGGGCGTCGATAAGCAAGTTCGCCCAGGCAAGGTTGAGGTTGCAGAGTCAATACTACTGGGTAGTGTACCCCGAGTAGAGACTTTCGTTTGTCACTCATTGTGGACTTTGTTTGCCACTCGTTGTGGACTTTGTTTGCCACCCGTTGAGGATTTTGTTTGCCACTCGTGGTCTTTTTTTGTTGAGTTCGAGAACTTGTAGAAATACTCAGGGTGGCATCTATTGCCAAATAAAGAGCGTCTCGAGTTGTAGCAGGTTGCTTGTGGTCGATCAGGTATGGTCGATGATGAAAGATGCGATGAAGATCAAAATTCAGCTAAGCGACGTACTTCCATAAGTATGAACCATCGTCTGGGAGGCTGCGCACAATGTTAGATCTAAAAAATTGGTCGGATGCGAAAGAAACGTAAGATCGGTTACATGTACATAGGTGCAGAGTCGGCTGCGTGCAGTGTGAAATTGTCGGAATTGGTAAATGATTGCCCAATGTTGCGATTGTGGAAATGCAGGTGCAAGGCCGGCTGTCTGGGCGAGGAATGTTGTTCACACATGGACAACCTGACGTGGAAGGCATTGGCTGCAGCAGGATGCGTACGGGGCGACAGACAGGAGGTCGGTGGACAGCATGCGTGGGCAGCGGTCGGTGTCATGCAAGCAAAATGAGCGCTCCAGCCGACGAACATATGCACTTGTATGAAAATTCTGGCAGATTCAGTGATGTACATATACGTACGTTGGTGTGTGTGGTTGGTAGATGCTGTCTGGGTGCGTATGCAGCGCCGCAGTCTGCGCCAAGGATCTTTTTTACCCGTGTCAAAGGTCCATGGCTGGTAGATGTGGGAGCCGAAGAACACATATGTACGTTTACGATCGATTAACGAACGAGCCGCCAAAATGCGTTTGATTTTAGCTGCAGACGCCGCAGTAAGGGAGTTTTTTCTTATGCCACGGCGTTCATCAATATTCTCCTCTCAAAGTTCCAATATTGGTGCTGTGGACTCTGGTGGTCATGCAAATCGCTTGTCTCCAGATGCTACAACATGTACTCACAATATTATTCTACTATTAAATTGCAATATTAATTAATTTTACCTGCTTTTTGGGCCATGGTGATTTCCAGCCGAGTCAATATAGCTGTGTCCGTCTGTCTGTCCGTTCGTATAAACTACCAGATCAGATCTCCGAGCGGTTCAACATGTATGTGACATAAACTCCTTATATGTACTTGCAGGCAGATTAGTGGACCAAAAATACTTTGGGCAGTGTTATTTGCTTATTTCTGAAACAAAGAACCACAATTTAGCTTCTTGTGTATTATTGATTGATGTCATTTTCTGCTAAAGTTTATTTGCCTGTAAGCACCCTCAATATTTTCCGTACTCTCAATGTTAGCATAGTAGGCCTGGCAATTTTCTGCTATATAAGGCCAAAATGACGCCCAGAATTCCTCACTTCTAATTTGACACCAGAAGTGAGAGGTTTGGCTCTGCTTTAATTTTTTTTATTTTTGTTTGACTCTTTTATATTTACTATCGAAGTGTTTGCTGGTTCAACAACGAATTATAATTCAGTTCATTTGAACTATTTTCTGAGTCTTGCTCGTCTTGGGGCATTTTTCTTAAGAAGGCCGAGCGACGTGTGAACTTTAACTTTGCTTTATTTTCTTTTTATTATACTTATCTTTATTTTTCATATTCCCCAAGTGTAAGAGTTTGAAATTCACATATATCATAATTTCGAGTTTGAGTTTAGTGTTTTGACATTTTCGATCGAGTTTTTTGTACATGACTTACGGTTCTCATCCGGCGCAGTATTGTCGAGGTCCACAATATTCTTATTCTTCTTCTTCTTCTTTGCATCTTATTCTTCTTCTTCTTCTTCTTTACCATCTTATTCTTCTTCTTCTTCTTTTCCATCGATTCCAAAATGGTAGATGAAGATAGAATTTCCTCCTTTCCGACCCCATAAACTATATATACGGTCGAACAAATAAATTAAATATTACATGTTGAATTAAAAGTTCTATGGTCTAATGGTTACCACTCTAGACTTTAAGTACGGCGACCCGAATTCAAATCTCGGTGGAACCATAAACATTTTTTTGGTTTTTTTGAGTAATCATAGAAATCATTAGAAAGTTTTTCTAAAAAACATAAATAAAAAAAACGAGAAGGCCAAACTACCTTCTGTGCCGAAGTTTTTATACCCTTGCAAATGATGTTTTTGAAATGTCAGAGAGTTGTAAGCATTACATAAAAATCAAAAATGTTTCTAACTTAAATCCATTTTCCGACAGATAAGAACGATAAATTTGAAAACAAAGTTTTTCTTACTAAGACTTATTTTCCGAACGATCGGTCCTATGACCGCCTTAAGATATAGTCATCCAATTTCGATCAAATTTTGCGTATCTATTTGAAAACGTGTAAAAAAATTAATCAGCGAGTTTAAGGACACTAACATTTAAACAAAAAAAGTTTCTTATTAAGACGTTTGTTCGACAGATCGGTCCTATGGCAACCATAAGATATAGCCCCCGGTTGTCGATCAACTTTTTCAAATTAGTTTGAAAGCGCTTAATATTAACAATCATCGACCTTAAGAACGATTTACTTAAAAACAAAAAAAGTTTGTTTCACTAAGACCCATTTTCCGACCGATCGGTCCTATGGCAGCTAAAAGATATAGTTACCCGATTTTGTCGTAAGTTTGCAAATCAGCTTGAAAGCATATAATATTAAAAAATGGACGAGTTTGAGGACGCTAACATTAAAAACAGAAAAGTTTTTCTCACTAAGACCCATTTTTTGACCGATGGTTCCAATGGCAGCTATAAGATATAGTCATCCGATCCGGTCGTTTCCGACATATTAGCAGCGTGCAGTAAAAAGAAGACTCTGCGCAAAGTTCAGCTCGATAGCTTTAAAACTGAGAGACAAATTTGGGTAGAAACAGAGAGACGGACAGACAAAGCTCAATCGACTCGGCTCGTCGCCATGATAAAGAATATATAATATATAGCGAAATATATAATATATATATATATGGGCAAAATTATAATACCCTTTGCTAGGGTATAAAAATATATGACACGGGGGACTTGATCCCAGGCCTCGACGTTTGCTAAGCGAATGTCTTGTCCACTCGACCACGGCTCTTGCAGCTTATTGATTGGCAAAAGTAAGTACTTAAACGCCAAATAAATCACACAAATTATTAAGTATGATTTTGACGCGAGGTACAGCTGAATAAAAAAAACATTAAAAACAAGTGATAAAGTCGGTCAAGCCTGACTATAATATACTCTGTACCAGTTCAGGCCGCCGCTCGCATTTGATCCCGACTATAATATTATAATACATCCAAGGAGTCACGCGGTTATCGTGCTAAATTTTTGTTATACGCTCATCTCGAAGTTTTTCACTCTCTGTCTCTCACTAAGATTGCCTTTGTTGAATGGAAAGCTGTGGTGATGGGTGGAGGGGTGCGAGAAGTTAACTGGCCGTTTTTTACTTATAACTTGGGTATCGTTCATTCGATCTTTATCAATTCTTTGGCAAATCGATAAATAAGGCAAATTACTAACTATCTTTAAAGGGTACGAACCATCTATCATCAAAACTGTGGGAGATATGGCGTACCTTTGGTACAGAGTATAAAAAACATGAAATAAGAAGAAAATCTATGCCAATACGTGGTGTGGGCCCCCACCAACAACATCCATGTTGGTCGGTCGGCTCTCCCCCCCTCAAATATTTTTTATTTTTTAAGTCTTTTAGTAAAAGACCATAAAAAAAACTTTTTCAGTTAAGTCTACGAAACGTAAGAACTTCTGGTTTTGCCAATAATCGATAGACAATGATTTTAGGAAGACCCGTTGAGTTATGTGCTCATCGGTCATTCGGCTTCTGGTGTCAGAAACCACACTTTTTATAGCCGAAGCCATACGAACAAAAGGTCTGTGCATCAACTTTAATTCAATAACTTTTAAAGATTTTGCTTTACATGTTCAGAGCACGAGAAACACTTATTCGCAACAGTGTGACCGAACCCTAAAACATAAATATCACTGAAAAATATCACCAAAAAATATTCGATTTCCGATATATCGCTTCGGAAAAATATGCGATAATGATATTTTTCATTTTGGGCAAAAATATCGATATTTCGATTTGTCGATAGTATTTTCGGCATTCCTTTTGTGGACCTTTTATCTTACCTCGGTATTTTCAAATTCGATTACATTTTACCTTACCTAAATCTGAATTTTCATTTTCCTTGTCAATAAGTAAGGTTCTAGGTACTTTTCGTACGTGATTTTTTTCGCTCCGCTTATTTTATAGCCGAAATGCTGACGCGCTCTGCCATATTAAAAAAAAAAATACCAGGGACCTGAGTTTGGCTTTAACTGGACGTCCGGTAAACATTCCCTATTCAAAAACTATACGATTCATGCTAGATAAGAGGAAGGCGAAATATCAGCCGAGCTCCCATTTTCACTTTCGCAAGCATTTTGCGATTTTATTTACAAATTTCGTGAAACCGGCCACTACAAATATAGATAGCAATCTACATGGTCATTCTCACGTGCTTGCATATAAGCGTGTGCAATTTTCTCACACACATGAAATAATTGCTACTATATTAGCTGAAGTTCATAGCAAATACCGACTTGAAGATATCCAAATTTTTAACATTTAGACGAGTCTAATTAAAGGATAGTTCAGCTGATGCTGAAATTATTTTACCAAGTCACTTAATATACGCATCACACTTAATTGTTACGAAAGATGCTGAACAGTCTGTACCAAACACATTCTTCAAGCGGTTGTACAGTGCTTCCTTAGGGAAAGCAACGGCAACTTGGAATGCTGTTAGCAGTTCTACAGTAGCAGCAGATAAAGTTGAGAATGGTAGCAGCACCAGATGGAACCGTTTTCATGACAGTATTCAACGAATTTTGGAACTGAGACACAATTTAAAAAGTGTTTGTACAACTATAAAAAAACATTGTTTACCAATAAGGAAATTCATTTTTTTCATGAATTGAATATTGTTACTGACATTTTCGCTAAGGCTATTGATCTTTAAATTAATTAATTTATTCGGCTCTAGCCCAGTGCTACAAGATGATACTTACGTTGTAGTTTAAAATGTTATCTGCATTCAATGCTTGAATAACACTAGGCAACAAAGTTTAGTATATTGAAGGGTTGGTGGTTATTCTAGATGATTTTCGTGTGCTGAACACGTATCTGTTTTCAGAAATGGTTCATCCCAACGAGATTTTTAGTAATTTGAGCATAAAGTTGCAAAAAGAGCCTATTTTGACCCTTTTCAGACGCGTTTTGTGGGGAAAGTATACTTTTGTTTTGACTTTTTAATAATATTAATTTTTTAATATAGACTATACGAGCCTAAATAAGGATTAAAAATGGAACATTTTAATTTCATTTGATGTTTTATGTATTATTAAAATGTTTCAAGAGTTTCGAATATTTCAATTTTTTTTTCGTGTAGGTATTTCCCCTCTACTGCTAAAAATTCTTTTAATAGGGGCAGAGCTTGGCAATATGGTATTATACTTATAAAAAACAATGCAATTATTTTTTTTACTTAAGTATAGATTCAAAAGATTTGGTATAATCGGCAAGATAAGATAAGACTTCCAATTAAATATTCGAATTTTCATAACAATTCTCAGTTTTATCCAATCTTCCAATACTGGTTTCGTAAAAGTCTTCAGAAGCTTTTGTATTTGAACTCTCGAGGTCATACTATGCTTGCACATAACTTGAAACATGAACACACAACAGCACAAGACTAGTATCCACGGACATGAAGTCTACGCGTCTTGGACAATTTGTTACTTTGTTGTAGAGGTTGTAGCGGAATTTGTCTACCTCGGGACGATGATTACCGGCGACAACATCAGCCTGGAGATTCGAAGAAGAATTACTCTTGGAAACCGATGCTACTACGGGCTCAGTAGGGAATTCAAGAGCAGAGGCTTTTCTCGAAGAACAAAAATAGCGCTCTACAAGTCGCTCATCATTCCAGTCCTGCAATACGGCGCAGAAGCATGGACAATGACAGCAGCGAATGAGGAGATTGGCGTGTTCAAGCGAGAAACTCTTCGAAGGATTGATGGACCTTTAAAAGTTGGCGATGGATTCCGCATTCGAATGATTCACGAACTGTATGAGCTCTATAGGAACATCAGTCTGGTCAAGCGCATAAAGCAACAGCGGCTGCGCTGGTTAGGACATGTAATCCGGATGGATGAAGAAGCTCCAGTAAAAAAGGAGAACAAAGCGAAGGTGGCTAACTTTGGAAGACAACGCAGTAGGGGTCGCCCACCACTAAGATGGGATGATCAAGTGCGGAAAGACATTTCCAACCTTGGTGTGAACAACTGGTGCCAGCTCGCACAAAGCAGAAGCGAGTGGAGGGCGAGACCGGCTAGCGGTTGTGATGCAACATCGGGCCAATAAGGAGGAACTTGGCGTTGTATTTTGCTGACGGTTTTTGCACTTATACCGACTTGGAATTCCCAAGCAGTCATGGCAATGCATTCGATGGGCAAATACTACTGAAGATAGAACCTCCTTTGTTGTGTTGCGTGTGCCTTTTTCACAAAACAATTATAGAATTCAACATTAAAGATTTAATTCAGTTGTAACAAGAACTTGTATATTGGTCCACAGGTAACATCCGTTCCAGCTACTGCCGCTGTCTGGGCAGCTGTGCCACCATATCTCGATTCCAAAATCTGGCATTTTCATTGGCCTCCACCACAATGGTCTTTGTAAAGATATCACAGTACGTACGATCATGCTCATAGTAAATTACGATCATAAATATGGGATAGACCAGAGAGATTGCCAGACGCTTGAACAAGGCCCGCACAAATGCACGCACCACCTTGGGAGGCTCCGCTGGAAAGAGCAGGGCTCGGATGGGTTCCCTTTGAGGGTCCAAGGGTAGCACCGCCTCGGAGTAAAAGAGTCTTATATTCACCACGTAATTTCCGAGAGTCGCACCATCAAACCATACAGCCCCAATGGTCTCATAGCAGCAGTATACAAGTGTCGAAATCACGCCAAGTAGAAGATATTGCGAGGATATTGAATTAAAGTCCATGATCATTAT